>CAJUYI010000286.1:161515-189153 GCA_910591695.1 Galerucella pusilla | reverse complement strand
AGTGGTGTACTTCTTTTCACGATCTAAGAAACTGACCTGACCTGAGATAATGACATGCAATAAAGCCATAAAAGTATTAGACATGACAGGGTCGTATTTATTTTTTTGGCGAATAATAAATTATTACCTGAAAACTCTATAAGACTTTTGGGTCATTCTTATTGTAAATACTTTATTTTTTCCAATATTACCTGTGAATTGACAATTATTGCTTCTTCTAGCCAACTGCTGAGAAGTTGAATTTCTCTATTAGTCGTTAATAAGTTTTTCTATTATTAACCTAGGTCAATAATAATGGACAAATTCGAATATTTTGAGAACTCAGAGATAGTAGTTCAACAAAACCTTTTGCAGCATAATTTTGTATATCCAGGAGATTGTCTTCAACATATTTTCTGTTTGAAATTACCTATCCGGATAAAATTATTTGAATAAAAATGCCATTAGTTTCAAATTCGCGCTCAACCAAAAATGACTGATGACATAACGAGTACGTTCATAATATATCGAAAACTGGCAGTGTACGAAGTAAACGCTTCTCGTGGTGCGTTTATGAATTATTTTTAATTTTTGTCTTAAATTTGGCTAGTAGTGGAAAAAATTGTAAATACACCATGGTGGTGAAGACATTTAAAAGCCTCGCACCTTATTCCGCTCGGGGCAAAGCCACCACCACCTAGGTGTATAATATACTATTTCATCAGGTATAGTGCGGCAAGCCTAAGTCAAGTCAAATCAGTTTCTTAGATATTGAAAAGAACTATATTATTTGTCAGATTTCGTATATATCCAAGTAAAGTTACTCTTACTCCATGGAACGTGTTAATTTTTAAAATGTTCAGCATACATTGTACTTATCTTGTAAAATTTTCAATCTATTGGTTTGCAAATAATTTTGGACATAACTTTGGGATTAAAAAAAGTTTATTGTTTATACTTTTCGAGATATTTATATATTTACGAAGAAATGTGATGCATTTAACAAACAAAACAGTTTATTGTTTTAAGCTGGTGTACTTTAATATGTTAATGTGGAAAAAGACAATGAAATATTGTTTTTAATAATGTTAAAACAAACTATACTCAATTTTAAAAAGACGGCACTAATAAATGAATTTATTTAGCCTTGGTGTCAATTAAATGGTATAGCTCTTACGCTCCCCTCTAATTATATAGATGATTCACGACCCAACAACTTTTATATAGGTTTGTAATTTTATGTAATAAGACCAAAATTAAGACTAGTATCAATTACGGTCAGTTTTGATAATTCTATTGAAGCATATTACAATTTAACTGAAATAAATAGCAATGCTAAAGATTTGTATGCATTATAAATTGCTCTTAAAATACATATAATACATTTCCTCAGCAAATCATTTCCGTTCTAGGAAACCTCATTTCACACTCTATTTTTTTGTAATGCCCTTTTTGCCTCGTGGGAGTTTCATTTCGATGGCTTGTATTTTGCTATTTTGATTAAGATCGGTTGAAATATAGTCTCGTAAATGATCTGCAAACATGCTCATTTTATTTTTTTAAATTTTGGATAATATATATTATGACACCCTTCCCATATCTTCATTTACAACATTATTTCAGAATAAATGAGAACCATTTTGCCTATTTCAATCTCCATACTTTTCTCACGTACCGTATATTATCATAAATATTTTCATTAATAGCAAAAACGAGAGATATAATAAAAATATATTATATACACCATGGTGTATGTTATTTTGTTTTTTTCGAGCCATACATCAGACAATTTTTGACCGATTTTTATGTTTGACCTCTCGTTACATTCACAAATGTCTGAACTTTCGTAAAATAATTCGCAAACATATACAGTGCGAAACAAAAAATTTCCAGTCAGTTTCAAAGTTTGGTGTCTTGATCAATTATCTTTTAAACAAAACCGACATCAATATAATCGACCTATATATATATATATATATATATATAAAAAATATCAATAAAAAAGGAAATTCCGTTTTTTTTTGGACAACCCTATACAATTTTACACTACTAGCCAAATTTTGGGCAAAAATTGAAAATAATTCACAAACGCACCTCGAGAAGCGTTTACCCCATGGAGCTAGTATCAAGTAGCTCCATGGTTTACCCCGTCGTCTGACTGACAAGTACACTGTCAGTTTTCGATCTTATTATGAACGTACTCGTTATCATTTTTGGTTGAGCGCAAATTTTAAACTAATGACATTTTTTTATTCAAATAATTTTGTGTTGATAGATAATTTCAAGCAGTAAATATGTTAAAGACAATCTCCTGGGTATACAAAATTATGTTGCACAAGTTTTTGACTACTATCCTTGGATTCTCAAAATACATATTTGAAGTTGTCCATTATTTACCTAGGTTAATAATAAAAAAAATAGTAACCATTGATAAAGAAATTCAACTTCTCAGTTGGCTAGAAAATACAATAGTTGTCAACTTCACAGCTATTAGTGTGGAAAAAAGCACACTATTCGTATTGATTTTTTTTCGAGACTCACTTCATCGATTTGTTATATTAATAACCACCCTCAAAAATATACAAATTATACAAGGAAACGAAACAATAAGGGCAAGGGTGAATATATTCATAGCGTGACAAGATTTTCATACTCCTTTAACATTTACTTAGGGTTCATGCATAAATTACGAATCAACCACGTTAGTATTGATTATTTTACAATCAATAATAAATTCGTTAAATGTTTCTAATATTCTTTATAATGAAATTTATGGCTCAATACACAAAATTTCTAAACTAAGGAATGCTTAGTTTCAGTTGTAGTTTTAGAGAAAGATAAGAGTGTGTATTTGACGTTTGGGGATTCACAGATATATAATAGTAGATCTTTTTTTTATATTTATACTTACTGGCATCTAAGTTCATGCTTAATACGGTATTTTTCGCTTGACCACTTGAAATTTCGTGTTCTATAATATATTCTTCGTATTTAGAAGATTTATCGTAGTTCACCACAGGCGTTAATAGACCACTTTTTATCAATAAAAAAATGACTAGGGCTTTTTTGAAGAACATGACCATTTTTCATGTTGCTCTTTCGAAAATTTTGCTCGCTCTGAAATATTAGAGATGAATGTGGGATGTGTGTATTTATATTGAAACAAAAAAATCATTAGAAAAGTTTATCAATTTCGTTAATTATTAAGTTAATCGTTTACTATATTATTCGAACATCCTGTATTTAGACACCTAAAAACGTTGTGTAGATAATAAAAAGCTTTTACAAACGCATTAATTTCCAGCTGGTGTTTAAAATTAGAATACTTAATTTATGGAAAACAACTTAATTTTGAATTATACAGAAACGAGTACAGAAGGCAAATAAATACTTAAGAGGTTAAAAAATTCACCACTCGAAATGAATATCTGGATCATTACTTTTATTTTTATTTTATTAATACCTACAGTGTAAATGTTTAAATACTTGCAAATTGTGGGATATTTGAGCATATAAAAATGTTTATTTCTTAAAATATCAGTTTCCTATTAAACAATATTTTTCCTGTCAAATTTTTCAAGAAACATATCGTCACAAGAAAAGAAAATTTGCTTTAATTTTTTTTTTTTCGTATTTTTTCAACTCAAAAAAACGAATTGGGCAAGTACACACCTGGATAACGAACCTATAAAATTTTTCCACTAAAACAAAAAAAACACATTCACAAATTAACTTAAAAAATTCACAAATGATACACACAGCTTTAAAATCGGTTTCATTAGATCGTACTAAACAAACTATACCAACAAAATCGAAAAGACTGCCGGTCTGTGGTATCGCAATATTTTCTACTGCAAAATTGAATGAAGTTCCTGCCACTTGATTATCAGAGTTTTGAATACACTTCCCAACAGAGCTGTCTATTATTTAACTGGCCGAACTAATTCTGTTGTATACTGTGCTTGTATTTCAAACCTTGAAGAAATCCATTATTTGATGACAGAATTCGATCAAGTAACCGGTGGATTCAAGTTAAAAATACGCAGGACCGTTTGCTGGATAATATCCTCTTTAACTCATAATAGAAAATTAGCAAAAATACTTCACTAGAGAGAGGTAGAAATTTGGATAAATAAATGGTTAACTAGATTTTCAATTTACCGACAATTGGGTTGGGGCGGTATTACAAATTGTTGTTCAATTTTGCTAAATCAAGTTCATAGTATAGACAAAAGCAAGAAGCAACACTACTGTACATTTAGCTGGCTACTTTTTTGGATTTGTAGGATAAAATCACTATGTTTTCAAAATCTAAAGGATTACCGACTAAATTACACTGCAACACCATTCTTCTTCTTAAGCTAGCTATATCCTGTAGTTTGGTTAAAAACTCAAATATATTATATCTATTCTAGACCATCTAAGAATGGGATTTTTAACATAAAAATCGCTGAAATAGATGAATACCTAGAATAAATTTCTGTGAGTACCTACATTTGTCATGTTATAAAAATCCAGAATAGTATTGCGTGATTAAGAAGTTAAATGAACTTGAAGGATATACCTACATGCTTCTTAAGAAAAAATAATAATTAATTAGGAATTTTATATGCCGATCAGGTACTTGTTTCCTTACATAATAATAGCATTGTATGATTTTACACCTGCTTGATGGCGAAATTCATCTGTCTGCCCTTCCCTTCCGTTTACCATCAATTATATTCAATTCTAACTAGGTGGGCCATTTTTCTGGGTACACATTTTATTTGAAATTGCTCATTTAAACATGTTGTTCAGTATAGCAATATTAATTAATAGTACATATAAGTAGGTAGTGAATAATAATTTTTATTATTCAGTATCAGCAAAAATTTTGCATTCTCCTAACTTCACGTAGGTAACTGAAAGATAAAGTTGTGACTAATAAGAATGATTATTTGAATCAACACCATAATATCTTCATTTTCCAGCTTGACAATATATCTGTAATTTGTGTTGCAGTACTACATGGCGTCATAACATTTTGAAAATAAATTTCTAGCTTGGATTCAAAACAGACTTATCTCTGGATCATTTTAAATCGAGATAAACTTTGAACTGAAACAGTTGTGGTTGATCTGAGTTAATATTGACATATTGATTCAACAGGCTCGTTTGTACATGATTGTACGCAGGGAAAACACAGAAGATCTTGATCTTCGAGCTTTGACATGTTGTCTGTAGTCTGTGTTGCAGAGCTGCATGGCGCTATAACCTTGTGAAAATAAATTTCCATCCTAAATTCTAATTTAACATCAACAGTTTGTCAACAACAAAAATTACTATAAAAACGATTGACATATTTGTCAAATCAACATAATAATAATTTTCGAGATATTAAAAGAAATTTGAAATGTCTGAAACAAAAAGGGAAGTGGAAGAGACTGTAGACTATCAAAATGTCGAGGAAGAAGAGAAGGAAATTATAAAACCTCCTTCAAAACGACCCCGACCACTAGAAAGTACGAAAAAAAGGGTAAAAGCAGATGAATCCGTCACCGATGAAGAAGACGTAGAAGAAGAGGAAGAAGAGGATTTTGAAGGATGTACCAGCGAAGAATTGTTATTCAGAAGAACAAAGTCTTTTACTTGTTTTGCGCAGCTTGTACTATCTAGTAGCTCTCTATTGAGGAACTTAAATTATGTATTTCCGATGCCAAAAGATCCTGGATTGGATGATGCATTTAATTATGTAGGTATGAACATTATTTAATTAAACTGTTTGCCCAGGAGTTGACTGAGAAAGGCTTTTGTACCTTCTTTCAGAACCTGTACCAGTTTATGATGATATTGGAGTTGAAAAATATGAAAATTTATGTAAAGAATATGAAATTGTTCCTTTACTAAGGATAAAAAACAGTCTCGGAGCAGAATTGATGAATCTAAAAGTACGTAGGAAGCTTCTTTTCTACCAATAAATTTAATTTTGAAATGTCACTTTTACCAACTAGGCCAGTCGGTATGGGTCATTTTAGACCAAAAGTACAAGTAATTAGCAATACGGCTGATTTTTTTTATAAGTACTTTGAAGTATGTAGATTAATTTAAAAAAAAGTTTACCTGTCTATCGATTTCCCAAATTAGAAAAAAAAAAAATAAATTTTTCAATATTTCACGCTGGGAGGAAGGTGGAGAAGAATAAAAAATACCACCGTGTAGGGGAAGTGTTTTACAATAAAAAAGTCTCCTACGCTTTTTTCGTCCGATCAATGGTTTGTTCGTAAAAAATTCGGTAAGCTAAGTATGTGTTCCGCATCCGCGCGACTCTATTTTCTGAATCGCGTCGGAGTAAATTATAAACTATATAATAAATAAAAGGTGATAAATTAATTTTTACATATTTTTATTGGAAAAAGGTATTCACTATATACATTTTGTTCGTTGAATATTAATCTTTATATTACAGGAGTATCAAATTTCATTTTGAAAAAATAAAGAAAATTCCTACCCGAATCTATGAAAATTGCTATTTTCGCTTATAATACAAAAAATCATTGAATCCAAAAATGTATGTGAATTAATTAATTTTGTAATTATATATTCTTGATCTTAGAAGTTTCCCCAACATTTCTACGCAAACCCCATTAAAATTACTGCAGTTTTATCAAAGTTACAGTATTTAATATAAATTTTTTCTTGTAAATTCAAGATTCCTAAAATTTACAAAATAATGAAAAGTGTCGTATTTCGTAATTAGGAAAAATTAATTATCCGTAAATTTTATCTATGGAAGAGACCTTATAAATAACAGTTTTCATTTTTCGAAAAATTGTTTCAATGCCACCTTATTATATAATATATTTTTTATTGAGATACTTGGTTTTTTATTAGAATATAATATTTATATTATAAATGAGTAATTTGCCAAAAATGATTATGTGCTATGACAAAAAAATGCCATCTTAAAGCCGACACTTTCCTCTTCAAAACGCCGTATTACAATTATTTATATCTAAATTATAACTGTACAATAGTTTATAATTTACTCCGCCGCGATTCAGAAAATAGAGTTTTCGCGGATGCGGAGCTTATACTTAGTTAACCGAATTTTTTCCGGACAAACCATTGCTCGGAAGAAAGAAACGCAAGAAACCTTTTTTGCTGCAAAACACTCATTCTACACGTTGGTATTTTTTATTTTTCTCTTCCTTCCTCACAGCGCGAAATATTGAAAAATTTCGAAAAAAAAAGTTCCCTGATTTTTTTCCAGATTGGGAAATCGATAGACTGGTAAACTTTTTTTATATTAATCTACATACTTTAGGGTACTTATGAAAAAAAATCAGCCATATTGCTGATTACTTGTAGTTGTTACCCCTATCGTCTGGCCTAAGCATTTCCAAATAATAAAAAAAGGCTTAGTTGTTGTATTTTATAGTTTTACGGTTTGAGAGAAAAACAATTAAGGGCCATAATGGAAACATTAAAAGGCAACCACTATGTAGAGACTTTAATCTTACAAGACAATTTTTTAACTGTACCAATGACAGAAATGATTTGTAAGATGATTGAAGAAAACGGGACGTTACAAATTTTAAGTTTAAAGCAGTGTAATATGGGTCCAGAAGGTAAATAAAATCTGAAGTACATTGACCACACTTTAAATAAACTTGTACATATTTCAGGTGCCTTACTATTAAACGATTCACTATCTACTTCGCAATTTTTAACAGATTTGAATTTAAGTTTTAACAATTTAGGAGACATTGGGATGCGCAGTCTTAAGCAAGGCTTGTGTGACATGCCATCTTTGAAAATATTAGATCTTAGTAACAACAAATTAACAGAAGAATCAGCAGATGTTATAGAAAGGATAATCATAGAAAATAAAACTTTAGCTGAGCTTAATTTGGCCTGGAACGGATTTTATACAGCTCTAGGTAATATATTTAACTAAAACTACAAATAGGGGAAAATGATTTTTTTAATTTGCAGCGACTAAACTTATTTTTAAAGCGTTGAAACTTACAGACCGATTACGAGCTTTGAATATATCTTGGAATGGAATAAGTGTGAGACCAGCGGTAACGTGGCTGAGAAAGTACGTTCGAAGCTCCAGTGTTTTAGAAGAATTAGATCTAAGTTGGAATAGGTAATTACAAAAAATAGTATCACTGTAGATACCTATTTAATCATAATACTTTCTAGGTTTTTAGAACCGGCTTTAAATGCTATAAGAAGAGCTATATTGAATAACAAGTCTCTGGTGAATGTAAATCTTGGAAGTGTTCCATGCACTCCCGAGAGAGCGGTTTTTGTAGCAAACGTATTAGTCAGTCCTAAAAAGGCAGCAGACCCTATAAAATATATAAATATGGAGAATATATATTTCACCAAAGATATTTTAAAAGTGAGTATGTCCTACTAGCTATGCAACTGCAAGCGCAACCAGCTAAAACCAGATACTCGATTATGGAATCGAGCTGGTTTACTGAAAAATGGAATACTACTATATCGATTTTTTTAATAGCTTTAAAAATATTATTAACCACAATTTTCTAGTTTAAATTAGAATATTCGTAAAAATCGTTGAGACTAGATATTCTCCATGGTAATAATGAAAGAATTGATATAAGAAATAACATACTTAATAATAAAATTCAATGTCTCGATTCATTTGCCAAGCTTATCGATTGTGTACTGTCTTTTTTAACGCCAAATGTTGAGTATAACCTCAAATCTCCAATCAAATTAAACAAGTTTTCCGTTGTTTTGTTGTTTATTGAAAAGGTAATTTTCATATTATTATAATAAATAAACATATAGTAATATACTTTATATTCCAGGATAAAGTATTATATAACTGCTAAATAATGTCTGATTTTTCGGAACTTCTCCAAGAAGCCGAAAAGCTAACAAATGAACTTGGAGGTACCACTTCACTTCCTAAAGTTGAAAGATCATTACGACAAGTTTTAGAGGCATCGAGTGATTTGTACACAAGGGTTGCTCAAACAGGAGCCAAAGATATTCAAGCAAACCTCCTATTAGGCTCAAAAGGTATAGATCTACCAAAAATCGCCCAAAAACTAGAATCGCTCAGCACTAAACGAACATTCGAACCTATTCAACCTGTCGCAGATTTAGATATTTACAATATCTTAGAAAATGAGACCAGAAATCAAATTTTATCAGTATTTGATTCAGGATATAACAAAATGTTGGCATTTACATATGATACGGCTTGGGAGCATCAACAGTCGGAATGGAAACAGGAGAAGAGGAAAATACTTAATGCAATGAGTACCAGTTCCGGAGCAGCTATTGATGTTGGAAAACAGCTTACAATTACACTGGACAGACCAAGCTTCACTCCAGGAAATTTAAGTCCAGCAGAAGCTATTTATGTCACAAAAATTATAGAATATAATAGAACTATAAGTAAAGGTAGCCAGAAACCTAATTTGGTTAATGTGTTTACCAGTTTAGTTGCTGAATTCAAAGACCCTAAAGTAACAGATATGTGGGAAATTATTAGGTACATGGTTCAACTTCCACCTTTTCCACAGTCAGATGACCCCATAAAAACTAGAAATACAGTACCATTTATAGAAGCTCTTGTCAAACAAGGAAAAAGTTATTTGGAGGATCGATACAAAACATACATGAACAATATTATAAACGATGATTTAGTTCATGCCATTAGAGGTGGAATTCCAGGTACATATCATCTGGTACGCAGCTTTGTAGGTCTTAGACTACAAGGAGAGTATTTAGGGCTGCAAGATGGGCTCATAGAAGATAGACCTTTGTGGCCCATGGTATATTATTGCTTAAGATCAGGAGATTTATCAGCTGCCATATTTTGCTTAAAAAAGAGTGGACTACCAGAATTTCAGGATATCATTTTACTTCTTGAAGCTAAGTTTAATAATGCTAAGACTGAAATAACTCGATTGGAAGATGCTATTAAATTTTCATACAGAAGGGTAATCAGAAATGATACAGATCCTTTTAAGAGAATAGTTTGGTCAGTTCTAGGCTGTTGCGATATATCTGATGAACATTCTGAAGTAGCGAGAACAGCTGATGATTATTTATGGCTAAAACTAAATCTAGTAAGACCATTGGCAGTGAATGATGATTGTATTAAATATAAAGATCTACAGCGTACAATTCTCGAAGAATATGGTGAGACACACTATAACGCTTTTCATCAACCTCACTTATATTTCCAAATGTTGGCATTAACAGGTCAATTTGAAGCTGCATTTGAATTTTTATCACGTACAGAAAAGTTTAAAGTGCATGGTTTTCATATGGCTCTAGCTCTAAATGAGTTGTACATGTTAGGTGGTCCAGATGATATGAGTGCACCTCTATTGAGCATAGATCCACTGGATGAAAAACCTTCCTGTCGATTGAATCTAGCTAGATTTGTTATGCTGTATGTTAAGAAGTTTGAACTCACCTGTCCTAATGAGGCACTACATTATTTCTACTTTTTAAGAAACTATAATGACAGCGAAGGTGAAAATTTATTTAAAATTAGCGTGTCGTATTTAGCTGTCGAGACTAAGCTTTATGAACTTGTTCTGGGAAAAGTACAACTCAATGGTATAAGAACCAAAGGTCTAGTAGATCAATTTACTGATTCGAATATTACAGCTGAAAGTATAGCTCAGTTGATAGCGGAAAATCTGTTGAAGAAAGGACTGTTTGAAGAAGCTATAGATCTATTTGATTTAGCCAACAATCAAGAGGAAGTTTTAAAATTGATTTGTGGAATACTTTCCAGAACAGTTCATTTAGAAAACGAGCCTGGATCTTTGAGAAATAGAATCAGTGATAAGGCTATACATTTTGCAGAAAGATTTTCAAGAGAAGGCTACAAAACCTCATCTAATATTGTTCATTCTTTCCTTAAACTTAAAGAACTTATTATATTTTTCGATCAGTATCATGGTAAAAATTATGCTCAAGCTTCTAAAACTCTCGTTGATTTACGGTTGGTTCCATTAAGACCAGAGGAAGTGGACGATAGGGTGAAGAGTTTCAAAAATTATCACCAGGATCTTTGTAAAGTTATACCCGATATACTCTTGGCAGCAATGAACATGCTTTTTGCCCAATATCAGAAGATTAAAGGAAACAACGAGTACATACCTCGGTTCCATGATGATACAATGGGAATTCAGCTGAAACTTTTAAGAGAACAAGCAAAATGTTTGACTAATTTCACTGGAATGTTGCCATATAGAATGCCAGGAGATACTAACAGTCGTTTGGTGCAGATGGAGATTTTAATGCATTAATTTTTTTCTTTGTTGTATTTTTGTACTGAATTTTGATTGTATATTATTTTTAAAATAAATCGTTAAAATGCAATGTAGTTTTAATAATTATTATAATTTGCTTTAAATATATTCATTTATATAAGAATTGGGCCATTAGTCAGTATTTAGAACAATTAAAAAATTGTGGGTGTCTAAAAAATGTCATTAATTGAACTAAAACTAGTTTACCGGTTATACATGGTATTTCAAAAAGAGTGGACTCGTTGCTCATTAACATTAAGACGATATCAAAAATATGCAAATATACAGGGTGTTTTATTAAAAAAACAACACCGACTATGGCATACTTGCGTGAATCACCCTGTACATTTACATTCATGTTTACATAACGCACAACACAATTCAATAGTTGACGTGTCTCGGCAATATTTATAATTTTCTAAAATAATGACAAAGAATTTTATTCCATAAGTGGTTTCCACATCCACCATCCACATCTCTATCTACCATGGGCGTACAATTAAAATGTTAAAAAGGGTTTATTTGTAACAATTTACCATAGGCTAGGCGTACGAATTTTTTTTCATTTATTAGTGTTTTCCTTTGTACTATTCTATACATTTAATCAAAGTAGCAAACGTTTTAATTTTTGATATCAATTTTTATAGGTGATTGTAAATGCAAATAAACTAGGTAGAACCTTAAAAATCGGAGGAATATTAGGTAACTGGATAATCAAAGGACCAAATATGACAGAACTGATATTTAAAAGAATTAGATACATCTTGAATAAACCTAAAAAGAAAAAGGCTCGTAAAGATTTTGGGTAAGTACGCACAAGCAATGTTTTTGTCTAAGATAGGTATGTATGTGAAGGTTTAAAATTTTGTTATGCAATCAAATTATTTCTACAGACACTTTCTTCTCACCCTCCCTGAACAACCTGTGACCAAAGTAGAATTTGAACAGCTGATGTTGAAGAAAAAGATAAAGAAACTTGACGCGCCCCTTGTTCAACAGCTCGAAAATATGTATGTAATTAAAAAGAATAACAAAATTGATTCGTCAGCGATGGTACAAGCTTACATGGATCTTTGGCCGGATACCTGCTTGCCTCCTCCGAAACCAAAGAAAGAAAAGAAGAAAAAGAAAGGAAAGAAGGGAAAAGGAAAAAAAGGCAAACAGCCCGTTGAAGGTATAGACTATTTCCTTGTTATGGTTTTTCTTTCGTTTATCTTTAGTATAAAAATATTCTGCCTCCACATGTCATAAAATTCCTTTTGTTAAAGTCTTGTATGAATTTTGTTTAGGTCAACAAGCTGGAGAAATTGAACCAGGAGCCGATGGTCAGCCTGCTGGAGAAATTCAACCAGGAGCCGATAGTCAGCCTGCTGGAGATATTCAACCAGGAGCCGATGGTCAGCCTGCTGGGGAAATTCAACCAGGAACCGATGGTCAACCTGCTGCAGACAGTCAAGCGCCTGTAGAAGGTCAAACGCTTGAAGCAAGTCTCGAAGGTCAACCGATAGAAACAAATCAGTTTGAAGCCGAAGGTCAACTAATTGAAGAAAGTCAGATTCCTGTTGAAGGTCAACCGATTGAATCAAATGAGGCGCCTTTGGAGGGTCAACAACAAATTACATCAAATGTTCCAATGAAAGTCAGCTTTTCGGGGACCCCAGCTGAATATCTGATTTCAGATGAAGAAGTATAGTACGAAGATTTATTATAAATTATGTTGCATATTGAAAACTACATTTTTGAAGGATTAGCAATTATAGTAAATAAAGTTCAAAAAAAAAATTTACCACTTTTATTTTAAATAATAATTCGAACATCTGGTGTACGTTCCTTATGATAAAAACGATAATGTGGTGACCAGTGACAAGTCAAAGACCTACAAGCTTTTATATACACCGACCATTATTTTCAGCTTTCTAGCTAATATGATAGAAAAAGGTTTATTTGTAGGCTCGGTGTACTATGGCAACCGCGACGTTGAATGTAAACAAAGTAAAAAAACAAAACATACAGTTTGTGTTTTATGACGTAGGTATCGAATTACAGGTTTTTTATTATTGTTGTAAATTAGTGTTAAAAATTGGTCAAAAATCATCCCAGTACTCTTCGATTATGGAAGAGGATAATGCTTGGGTTTTTGATTCGCTTGTTACCTTTCTAAATGGACCCATATGGAATGCACCACTGCAGAGTTTCATTGAAGAAAAATCTTTGAGTAAGTCTTTAATAGAAATAAAAAATGTCATTTATCATCTTAAAATCAAGTTGTTTTGTTTATTGAAGCTAAGCATTTTTATTACAAAGGATATAATTATTATCGACCAAAACATTTTTTTCAGTTTTTGAACCAAATGCAGAAGACAACGAAAATTACAAAAGCATATTCGAAGAGTTTAAAAACTTGGTACGTTCCAAAAATCAAAATTATAATATATATGTTACGGTAAAAGTAGATATTGCGGCAAATGTACACATTTTCCGGTAAATGTGCACATTTGCCTCCTGTTCAAAGAAGGGAAATGTACCTACATTGAATTCACAATGACCATGTCGTTTTGGTAAATGTGGGAAAAAGGGGAAAGAAATATAATCATTACATTCTCCCTTTATCCTTAAAAGATATCCAATACTTTGTAAAGAACATTAATACATTCAAGAAGGGGAAGGGAATATAATCATTGAAATTACCCTTCCCCTTTTTGATTAACTTGATATGCGCATTACAAAGTATTGAATGCATTCACCCTCCCCAATACTTTGTAACACGCATATCAAGTGATTCAAGAAGGGGAACGGCTAATCCAATGATTATATTCCCTTCCCCTTCTTGAATAACCTAGTGTGCATTACAATGCATTCATCACTAAAGCAGTGCGATCAACATTTCTTGTTCGAAATCAAACTTATACAATAAGAGAAAGAAATATATTCACCATAAATATTTTTTTACTGCAACAACATTTTTAATTTATTTGTATTCCAACTTTTCTTAAAACATGAAGGTAAGAGTAAACATTTACCAAAACGTGAAGGCAAGAGTACACGTACATTTGCCGGGAAATGTACATATACATTATATTCAGTTCACATATACATAACTTTTTGGAAATGTACACATTTTACGGTAAAAGTGTACATTTTCCAAGAGTGTATCTACATTCACTGTAACATATTATATTTCAATTTTTTTTAAATTGTAGGTCGATTTTATGCTTGGTAATTTTATGGAAGATATTGGAATTACACCGGAACAGTTTGAAAGTGCTTGTAAAGAGAGCAAACGGCATCATGTGGCTTTTGATCCAGTAAGTTAACAAAATGTTCAGATTAAATGTACGAGGAGCTCGCGAATATAATTATACGTGGGGTGGGCACCATTAAATATGAGCCTATGATAAAATTTTTGAAAAGGGGTGTATTTTTGTGTGGAAATTTCTATTTACTATGGGAGTACCATACAATTTTTAAAAGGGAAGCATTTATTGGCAAAAATTTACCATTGGCATACCTACGATAGAATTATTCAAGGAGATTAATTTATGTGAACAAATTTCCTCCCATCATAGGCGAATGATGAAATTTTTGAAAATGGTTTATTTTGTGAAAATGTCTATTTACCATGGGAGTACCATACAATTTTAGAAAGAGAAACATATATTTGCAGAACGTAAGATAACATTAATTTGTATGAGGGAATCACTGATTTGTAAAAATTCCCCTTTACCATTGGCGTACGATAGAATTTTTTAAGGGGGTTACTTTTTTTGAAAAAATTTTCTCCAATCATAGGCGTATGATAAAATTTTTAAAACGGTTTCGTCTTTTGTGAAAATCTCCATTTACCATGGGAGTGCCATACAATTTTTACAAGGGAAACAAAATTTCCATTTGCTATGGAAGTAAGAAAACGAATTTTGAAAGAGATTTGTTTTTACTTCTGTCGGTAGTACTAAAGACTGCCTATTTGCTTTCTTTGACCTTTGATGAATGAATTATAAGTAGTTAAAATCGGAAAATTTGAATAAGTAAAAATTACAGGGTGTCCATTGATTTTACTATATATTATTGTTTACAGAATTCTTTTGAACAAGTTTGGGCGGCGAACGATTATAAAATGTTTAAAAAAATGATGACACAAAGAAACGTTGAGCTACAGCTTCAAGCTCTTGAGTTGATCGAACAAAAATACGGTATAACACCGCAATCGTTTGTTCCACACAGTGAAAATATAAAAGTAACCCCAGTGACAGTGGAAAAATCGTCAGACTTGGAACAAAATGTAATGGAAGAAGTTTCAAAGTAAATAAGTAAAAATTTCTTCATTGATTTCTTAATTTCAAGTTTTTGTTTTAAGAAATTTCACTGTTGGAGAGGAGGAGACACCGTCTCCCATGAAAGTAGATAATAGGGAGGAAGAAAGAGAAATTTTGGAGCGCGAAAAGGAAGAGTTGGAAAAAGTTTTAAAAGAAACTCAAGGTAATTATGCAGGAAAATACTTTTATATAAGAAAACGTATATTTCTAATTCTGGTAGCTCTTGTTCAATTTAAAATTATGTATTCCAGTGAATTTTTAATTTTTAGAACATAATAATAGGGAGGTACCAGACGAAAAAGGTAAATAACAGACAATGTGTATTTTTAAGTTTATTTGAAAGAATTAAAATACCTTTAAAAAAGACCATAATGTGGCGCTTTCTAGATGTAAAAACCAAAAATAGGTTTCGATTTGTTGTGAAATAAAATCATTATAAAAATTTATATATTTCTTCGATTGATCTACTTTCGACAGTCACAGCTAGTTCCCGCCACGATATGCTCTACCGCAAAGTAGTCTACTTCAAAAACATCAATAGACTATTAAATATTACATTGATATGCCAACTAGCAAAATGGAATTCTAAGAGGACTGAATTGTTGTATAACAGTCGGATAGCGTTGTTTTAAGGACTGTTTGTTTTTATTAAGCCTTTTGTTGCGATAATTTTGTTTTATAAAGAAAATTGTTGTATTAAATGATTCTATAGTGATTTTTACAATAATATATGCTATAACGCATTATACGATCATTTCTTTTAAAATGATATAATACCTTATAAGCCAGTTTATACAATATCAAAAATATCATTTTATAAGACTTTTATACCTATTGTATAAGAGTTCTATAATATACTATATAACTAACAGCTAGAACATTATAAAATAGTTACTTAAGCTTGACTTATTGAAGCTGTATAACGTTGTAGTATAAATATTGTATAGCATTCAATTGCGTTGCATTATAAAACACTTTTTAGTTGTATAGTGCCTAAATATTCTTTGTTATAAAACAGTTATCGTATACCGTTCTATTTTACAATAAAATATTGTTTAAGGCGTTTCTTTGGGATAAAATTGTTGTATTATAAATCGCCATGTTTATAAGCAATTCTTGTACCGCTATCGCCGCCATTATGAGTAATTGAGTTGGAAACATGAAACTATATTGAAAAATGTGACTATCATTATTTAGAGAATTATATTGTGAAAGAATATCCATATGAGGTGATAAGCTATTAAAATCATAAAAAAAAATATTTTAGGATATTCTATTATTTTTTCAAGTATCTACTTGAAACTTGACCAGAATTGAAGCGCTTCATTTTCTTGCCAAATACTGGGGTCTCATTATATTCTGACTGTTTTCAAGAGCTTATATCTTCGAAACGGTTCTAGATAATAAGATGCGGTTTCCACAGTTAGGTTGAAAATTACCGTGAGTTTTGTTGTGACACATTTATAAAAATGGCGTACTTACGGTTTATCCGCTAGAAATGTGGCGTATTTAGTAGATGTAATTTTTTAAATGGGACACCCTGTATATTAAGCAATTTCTTGAAAGACGCATATTTTTACTTTTTATCGGTACCTTAAAGTTTAAAATCAGTGTATAGAAAGCGAAGTTAGATAACTTTAACTGGGATACTGTATTGATTCAGATATCTTATTAATAAAATAATGAATGAGGCGTTAATATGTCACATCACAAAAATATTGCGATCATTGACAGAACGTCACATTATGTTAGAACCAGCTAGAACAAGATGGTATTTTGAACCAACATGTTTGCTTTCAACAAGACGGGGCTCCACACCATTATTCCAACATAGCAAGAGAATCTGTTAACCAACAATTTGGAAATAATTGGATTGGTAGGACTGGTCCAATAGAATGGCCTCCAAATTCCACAGACCTGACTGTCCCAGATTTTTTTGTATGGGGATTTGTGAAAGATAAAGTCTACAACCCGATGCCTGCTACTATTGAGGAATTAAAAAATAACATACGGCAGGTAATGGAAAATATTCCTCTTGAAATGCTGACAGCAGCATTTGACAACTTGGTTCGATTCCACAAATGTATAGACCAAGAAGGAAGACACATCAAACATTTGTTTTAGAGTGCCCTGAAACATGTTTCTATTTGTTTTTTACAGTTCACTTTAGCTAATAAAGTTTCAACTTTATATCTAAATCATTACAGTATCCTAGATAAAGTTATCTAACTTCGCTTTCTGTGTACCGATTTCAAACTTTAAAGTACCGTTATAAAGTAAAAATATGCGTCTTTCAATAAATTGCTAAAAATACAGGGTGTCCCATTTAAAAAATTACATCTACTGTATTCTGAAAATACGCCACATTTCTAGCGGGTAAACCGGAAGTACGCCATTTATATAAATGTGTCACAACAAAACTCACGGTAATTTTCAACCTAACTGTGTAAACCGCATCTTATCTAGAACCGTTTCGAAGATATAAGCTCTTGAAAACAGTCAGAATATAATGAGACACCCTGTATATACCTATAATCTATCAGTAAAATTTGCGGCGCATCAAAATTTGAGCTATTAAACCATCCAAATGAAATTATAATTTTTACTATCGATGTCTGCCCAAGCGGCCCAAGTCGTTTTGATAAGTCTCCATTTCTACAAATGAAAAAGTATGATGCACGTTCAAATTGAAATATAATTTGGTTCTGATATTCTTCACTAAAAAATGAAATGCTTTTATAAACTGCTAGATGACAAAATGTTTCCATTGTGCTGGAAATAACAGCATTATAAAAAAATATATTGCATTATACAACCATTTTGTGAGATCTTCATAGTATGAACCTTATAGTATGTAAAAAAAGATTTGTTGTATTTCCTGGTTACTGAGAAATTTGTAGTTATAGATCAATTAATATTACTTATTACATATATTTTTTTAAGTGCTAAAAAATTCGTAGTGTCCTGTCTTCATGTCCTCCTTTTGCTCTCTTCCGAGTTGGCAGCCCTACTTCATACTGCCGCTTCAATCCCATTTTATAGATGTGACTACATGACACACTATTAAATCATTTTATAGTAGCTGTATTAATGATTATAAAACAGACGATTAAGAGTTGTATAAATGTGTATCAAACAGTCATATAAGAGTTGTATAAACTTTTAATAGAACTGTTATACAATATACAACCAAACAGTTGTATAAAAATGGGCCCTTTTTAGTTATATGAGGTTCATTTAATTGTTTTGTAGATCTTTATTATAAGAATTTTAGTATCCTGTAAGATATATCTTGTAGCTGTTCATACAAACTTTATACAATTCAAATTGCTACTTGGGGTATCTTCATTGGAAATGTCAAATAGAGAATACCTTACACTGTAGTGCTACAATATCCCCACCGTGGCGCTGTTACGCCGTAGCTTTATATATAAAAAGTAGGATTGCCTATTAATTCCAACATGAATCATCCCATCTTGATTAAAATTAATTTTTGTAGAAAAACATATTCCAGATGTACCAACAATTTCACCACCACGGGTAACAGAACCAATCGTTAAACAGGAACAAAGTATTGTCGAGAAAAAAGAATATCTACAAAATGAAGGGAAGAAAGAGGTAACTGAGGTAGTACATTTAGTTCAGGACTTATTATTGAACTTTCAGATAGACGCAATAGAATTGAAAAAACGTCAAGAATATTTACGCGCACAACGAGATAAATTAGTGGCTTTGAAGAAGGAAGTTCGTCGAAAACAGTTAGACACTGGTAGGTTGTTTATTAAATTTTTTTAAAGTGTCAGATTTTCAGGTAGTACAGAAAAAAAGTATTTGGTCGCTGGAGAACTTTTTGAAATATGAAAAGAACAAATTTTGACGTAACTTTCAAAAATTTGGTTACTACATAACTCTCAAATATTTCGTTCAAACGGCATTCTTGTCTCTCTGCTTACATTGATCTAGCAACACACTTAAAAATATTGTTCGCGGCATAATCAGCTACATCACTTATTCCCACATTTGGGCGCATGTTACTGTATTAATGATTATTCTGGAAAATGTTGTTTAGGTGCTACAAAATCAAAAGGAAGACCAAAGTCAGCCAAGGCAGCCGAAGCTGTTCTAGCTGGAGAAAAGTCCAACATAGAACCTCAACAGCTGCAGCTTCGAAAGACTCTGGCAGAGCGTTTAAGGGCAGAAGTAGTTGCAGCAAATGAATAAACACATAAAACACTTTTTACTTATATTTATTACCTAAATATATAACGAGTACAATTTGTATTTTACAATTCTTTAAAACATTAATTTGTTACATAAAAAAAAACGAAGATTAGAAAATTGCCTTTTTTTTGTCTGTTTGTGGCGTGGTATAAAAAATATTATGATGCTGCCGACATCTTTGTAACAAATAAGAATGTACTAATCAAAAGTTACACAAATACCGGGTGGCTCATTATATTTTCCTGTATTTCCATAGCTTATAAGTTTTGAACGAATAAATGACTTCATAATGGTACATGTTTGGACCCATCAATTTTTTTTGCTCACTTAAGGTCAACTGAAAATAAAAATTGCTTTCTTTAAATTTCACTCCTTTCAGCTATCTACCGGTATGAAGTTTTTTAAAATTTATGCAGAATTAACTGATCTATTAAGGTTTGAACATATTATTTATTTTTTTCAGTAGTATTTTAGTAGGTCTTGTAAAATTTTTTTCTTTAATGTTTTCAAAGAATGTAATAAAAGATAGCCGTTAAAACAAGAATTGTAACATTGTGAATTATATAAATGAAATGAATGTATCCTATTTATATACTCTTGGAAAATATAATGGGTCAGGTGGTAATATAAAAAAAATAAATTTTTGTATTAAAAAAGTTGCCGATTTATGGGATGTGCTAAAAGTTGTGCTTTAGTCGCAATTTTTTGATAGTTTTTATAACTTTTAACGCACCCTATACAAATATTTAATTTTCAATTACTTTTAATTCATTTTTCTTATTATTTTATTTGAATAACTTTTGATTGATAAACAATTTTTTAACTTGTTTCGCTCATTTTTACACACAGATAGATAGTGGACCAAAGAAGCATTTTTTTACAAATAGCTTTTTTTTCGAAATTAAAGTGTATGCTGAAAAATAACGTTTATCATTTTACACATAACTGTTACACCTCTAAACTCCTTTTTAAAGGATTAATTTTGGTATAACGTACGTCAAGAATTTGAAAATTATTCGAATAAATCATGAATCAAAGGACACATATTTTGAATAAGATGAGACACTAGAGATAAGAGTGGCATACCAATCCACCCGATTCAACTATACTTCCAGTTATTTTTATCCAAATTAAAAAAAAAATTATAGTTCGTCGGTCAACATGTTAATATACAGTGTGTACATAAAGTAACGTAACTTGCTAATATTTCGATTTCCGTTAGGTTTACAAACAAAAATGTTGAATAAAAGTTTTTTCAAATAATTTAGTTCATCTGCATAAGGCGATTAGATGAATACAGGGTGTACCGTTGCTCCAAAATAACTTAATTAGCATATTGTTTTAAATAGTAGGTACACCATATTTATATTTTCAGTTTCTCATAATCTATTAAATTATAAATACAACTGTCAAGACCGAAATTCTAGGATTCCCGCCGAAACTTGAAATATTTTACGAGAAACCTAAAATTTTAGCCGGAAACTGGAAATTATCAAAGGGAAACCTGAAATTTTAACCGGAAAATCAGACATTTTGGCGGGAAACAATTTTTTTATAATTTTAGAATCAAACCAATGTAACTTTGGAATTATTGAAGGTAGAATTATGCGGTTTTATTTGTAATTTAATTAGATTATGGAAAACTGAAAATATATACATGGTGTACTGTACTATTAAGAAAAATATGTAATAGGTTATTTTCGAGTAACGGTGCACCCTCTATTCATCAAATCAACTTATGCAGATGGTCTGGATTATTTGAAAAAACTTGTATTCAACATTTTTTTTGTAAACCTAACGGAAATCGAAATATTAGCAAGTTACGTTACTTTATGTACACACTGTATAAACATTTTATTTAGACCATAGAATTTTCAATAAAATCAATTTAACTTAACTCAATAAGCACGGTTGACACAATTTTTTATGCTAAATTCGAGATTTTGCTGAGCAACTGAAAAATTTGAAAAAATCAACTTTTGCATCTATCAAATTGAAATAAAAAAATATTCTGTTCAAAAATTTAAGGGGCCCTTTTTAAATCAAGTAAAAAATATATTGCAGTAATAGAAATTTTCTTGATTGCTTCCAATATAACATCTTTTGAAAATGGTCTATAAATATGGCTCAATTTTATGGTACGCCTATGTTGAAAAATAATTTTTACAAATAAATTAGCCCCTCATAAAAATTTTATTGTTACCCATATAGGGTAAGCATGATTGCAGCCTGTGAAAAAAAATTTGGCGCCACTACACTTACGTTGCAAATATTCTCAATATACTAAAATTCATATTCCCGTTGCCACAAAAAGAAAATATACCAGTGAAACATAAAAATAAGTAAATTTACCATTGTTCGCGAAGTTGGCTATAGTAAACATTGTGTGCAACATTTTTTGGTCCTTCGAGCCGGATATATTTATATATATTCAACATTTTTTTCAAAAGAATATTTTCCACAAATATCTAGAAGCATAATTTTATTTAGCATTTTTTTTAATATTCCACTAACATATTTTACTGAATTTATGCACAAAAATTTGAGAAAAAAAATTGATCTGTTAAATATTGCTGAGAAATTTTCTTGAGCGAATATACAATCATAATAAATAATATTTACATAAATCCTGATCTCCTTTCACTTCAAAAGACGTACTAAAACAAAATAAGTTCATATATAAAACCAAACAAATTTTCATGGTAATCTACTACAAATTCAATGAGTACAAAGTCAAATCAAAGAAACTAAAATGAATTTGATTTTACAGTTAGTCTAGGAGGAATCGGCGCATGAGTACCGAAAACTATTCTACCTCAATTTTTTTATCCTCTTCAAATTGCCCTACTGATGATATAAATGCATGTAGCCATGGGGCAACCCGGTGCCATATTGTTTAAACCGAAATTGTTTAAACAATTGCAAGGAATTGTTATTTTTCAACCGGACAAATTTTTTTGTATATTCTTCATTGAAATACCAATGAAAAGGTTCTATGACTTTTCACAATAAAGTTGATCACATTAAAGTTGATATTTCCAAAGATATGAATTTTTTAAGGTTAGAAAAATCTCAAATTTGGGTACTTTCGACCCATGAAAAATACAGGGTGTTTTCAAATGACATCTACAACGTTTGCATGTAGATACCTCTCGTAAAATTGGACAAAATGATGTAAGGATTGAGGGGTCCAGCCTCTTTACTTTTCGAATTACAGGGTGTTGAAGTTTTGAAAAATTGAATGTTTTAATTCGTCAACTTTAAAATGGATGAATAAATTGATTTGACATTTGGTAGGTTCTTTTTAAATGTAAAAGGGCATATTTTGATGAAAACATATTTTTCAATTTTTGATCCAATGGTGTACATATGTTACCTTTCCCCTCCCATTTTTTACGCCACTGACTTTGAAGCATTTTTTATTCAATTTTGTATTCCTCAATGGTTTTTACGTGAAAAACGAATAACCTTTATGTATCAAATAATTTGTAGTTCTCAAGATATGTATTTAATGATTTCATGAAGTCTGCAAGATCACTTTTTAATAATTAGTAAACAAAAATTCTTGTATTTTTTTCAATAACTACCCAGTACTTATGGTTGGAATATGTAACAGGAACTAATTTATGAAACAGCAATGCATCTAAAACTTTCGGAAAAGATTTTTGAAAATATTTGTACCAACTACTGATTTTATTTGAAAAAAAAATAGAAAGAATCCTGCAGCTACAGCAATTATTTCCGGCAATCGCCAGTCTTTCCAAGTTATGCGATTTTCAATGAGAAAACGTTGCAAACTGTGTATAAATGTAAATGGACAAAGTTTTGGACATCTCTTGCAATTTGTTGACTGCTTAATTCTTTTGTTAATAAAATCACAAGTTTGGACAAGTATTTTCAATAATCTTCTCCGAATGTTTTAGATGAATCGCTGTGCCATAAATTAGTTCCTTTTACATATTCCAACCATAAGTACTTGGTAGTTATTGAAAAATATACAAGAAATTTTTTTTAAAATTAATTATTAAGAAGTGATCTTGTAGACCTCATGAAATCATTAAATATCTTGAAAACTACACACTTTTTGATACATAAAGGTTATTCGTTTTTCACGTAAAAACCATTGAGGAATACAAAATTGAATAAAAATGGCTTCAAATGTCAGTGGCGTTAAAAATGGGAGGGGAAAGGTAGCATATTCTTCCAAATGTACACCACTGGATCAAAAATTGAAATATATTTTTTTATCAAAATATGCCCTTTTACATTTAAAAACTACCTGCCAAATGTCAAATCAATTTATTCATTTATTTTAAAGTTATCAAATTAAAACATTCAATTTTTCAAAACTTTAACACCCTGTAATTCGAAAAGTAAAGAGGCTGGACCCCTCAACTCTTATATCATTTTGTCCAATTTTACGCGAGGTATCTACATGCAAACGTTGTAGGTGTCATTTGAAAACACCCTGTATTTTTCATGGGTCGAAAGTACCCCAATTTGAGATTTTTCGAACCTTAAAAAATTCATATCGTTGGATCTTTTTTTTATTGGAATTTCAATGAAGAATATAAAAAAATTTGTCCGGTTAAAAAAATAACAATTCCTTGAAATTGTTTAAACAATTTCGGTTTAAACAATATGGCACCGGGTTGCCCCATGGCAACATGCATTTATATGGAATGGTTTTCGGTACTCATGCGCCGATTCCTCCTAGACTAAGTGGAATAATTTGAAATAATTGTGGGGTTATAAAAAATATTCTCACATTAGTTTGAAATAAATACCATGGAAATATTGTTCGATTCGGCTACAAAAATAAAAATCCAGACGAATAGCCAATAGATAAATAAATAGAGGACAAAATCGAAATAATAAGATAAATTTTTATTGATCACATTAATTACAAAATTAGAGTGGAAATTAAATAGTTTTAGTCTAATTTTTATACTTCATACTGTTCTAGTGGTTCCCAAATAATTCAATAATTAAAAATAAATAAGTAACACAGTACCATCTAAAAAATAATTATATTCTATTAGGGGGAAACTGTCAAATTAAAGATTTATATACAAAAATGCGAACATAAAAATCTAGTAAATTACAAAATAATTTAGGCTTCATACATACAGGGTATTTTAAATTAGTATTTTTGAAACACAATATACAATGTGTTACATTATTTTATAAAAATAATTCACAAATATAATTTACAGGGTGGGTAAATTAAAAAACAAGATATTTAGTACTTTTCAACCTCTTCAATTTCCAACTTCTATATACCGGGGGTTTGAGAATAATATTATCTGATAGTACAGATTTAACGTTTCTCTTTAAAATGGCACTGTGTTAATAAAAAAAGAGTTTTCTATAGCGAGAAATCATCGAAGTAAGAACAGTACGAAGTATCGAACAACTCTAAGCACTCCAATGACACTACACATTTTTTTAGACGATATATTCGATACTAAATGCTATCTACCGCTAGATATAACTTAGGCTAATTTCACAATGCTTAGAACCTCAGAGTTATGAACAATTTGTATGACATCCCGTTGATACCTTTTTTTTCTTCTTCAACATCAAATATAAACATGCAAAAAGTTGCTAATATAAGGGGTTTTTCATTATTAATCAGTCATAGAATGAGAATATTGAAAATTAAAAGAAACATTTTGCTTCCTTTTTTCACTCGACTGGTGTACCTTCTACCAGGATACAGATCAAGTTCGCGAGAGGTTCTGGAGTTCGTTCAAAGTTCCAAGTTGAGTTTTGGTATAACAGAAATTATGGGTCATGAATGTTTTTGAAACTTGAATATGATACGAATATTTTTGAGAGTTTAACTGTCAGTTCAAAAAATTTTTGACAAATTTGTAATATTTGGAAAAATCTTTGTTCAATTCAATTCCTAAAGACTTTTTCTTCAGTTTTTGTCGCATTAAAAATAATTGTCTCGATAATTGTAAATTTTGTTTAGATAATTTTGAAAAGAAATGCAAATACGTATATACTCCGTATATATACAGGTAAGTTACAAATGCGATGTTTGTATTTGAAATAAAAGAAAAAGGTAAGTACTTCACTATAAAATGCAGCAATCATAATTATTCAGTCTCTTAAAAAAGAGAATCTTTTTTTTAATATTCTTCTAAGCATACACCATAAAATTATTTACAACTGCTTCAATTTTTTTTCTACTTGTCGAGTTCTTTAAGAGAAAGAATAATATTCTATTTTAAATATATTCTCATATATAAATAGACTGTTTTCTGTTTAAAAAACTCTTAAAAATTCATATACATGGAATTAAATCTCTTGTTTCGTGTATCTTATTTTTTTTTCGATTTTTATTTTTTTATATATCAGTAATAAATTACAGAAACGCACGGTTGATTGCTGCAATGCAACATATATATACCGAGAGAGAAGTTCAGAAAAAAAGTTGTGCTTTTCATAAATTTTAGTCTTCTCAAAAACAAAAGACAACATATATTTATATTATATATTTATAGATCTTTTGTGTCATCGCACAGTATATATTAAGTTAAGTCTCCTTAAAAAATTGTATTTTCTACAATAGAAAAAGAACAACTCGAAGGATATGGATTACACAACAAAAGTCGCCCATTTTTTTTATACAGCTGCAGTTTTGCCACTGACTGGTTACGGGTTGCGTTTTTTTTGTTTTATTTTTTTGTTTAAATAATTGACCGTTCGTGTTTTACACACAATTCACTATGAGATCACACTTTGCGGTACGTTACCAGTGTCTGTAACGCACTTACCTGCAGATTGTGTACTCGACTATGAGAGTCTCGGCCTTTTAGACACTTCACCGTCGTCCTCTTCTTCGTCCGAATCGCCTCCTTCGTAATCTACCAAACCCTGAAATTACAACACCATCAAAAAATTTAGTATCTATAAACAAGGGGCTGGGAAAGGAGTGTACGGTACAGGAAAAACAAGACATGTGACATTGAATTGACAGGTTTCGTTTATGCGGCAAACATAAAGATTCAAGCCACCTAGGTTACTTCAGTTTTTTCAGTATCAACTTTCAACGTGTTAATCATTTTTTGTCGAATGAGATCTGTTCTTTCTGGTGTACCCCAGGGTTCTCACTTGGGGCCTATGTTATTTAATTTGTTTATTAATGATGTTATTAGTAGTTTTAACTATGGAATAGGGCTTATGTTTGCCGACGATTTAAAGGTTTTTTCTGTAATAAAGTCTAGTATGGAAGCTGAAAATCTGCAGTCTGATTCAATAATAATAATAATAATAATAACTTTATTGCTTATAGAAAACAATGTTTACAGCAAGGTTAGTGTGTGATAATATACAAAAAATTGTTTTTCAAGTTTACAAGACAGTTTGTAATAAAAAATAAAAACAAAATGAAATAAATACATTATTCATCGAGTATAAATGACCTCAATTTGAGAATATTCCAAATGTAGCAGCATATAGTTTTTCCCTTAGATAGGTTTATATTTTGTAGAGCATTTAGGTACTAATGTTTCAAAATTTTGCAGACAGGATATGTTTTGTTTCATAACTGTATATATCGGACACTCAAACAAAATATGAAATAGTTATTTATGTAACTAGTGTGTAAAGTAGCCTTTTTTTTGACGAATGTGAATATTGTCGCATGAGCCGCAGGCGAATGCGACAATCACATGAGTCGAAAAAAAGGTCTTTACACACGAATTGCATACAATATTTTTTCTACTAGCGAATATTTAATTAAAATACAAAAGTTTAATAGTAATTTTCTTTACGCACTAGTGCGTAAAGAAACATACTTTACGCACTAGTGCGT
>CAJUYI010000286.1:148025-161505 GCA_910591695.1 Galerucella pusilla | reverse complement strand
ACGCACTAGTGCGTAAAGAAACATACTTTACGCACTAGTGCGTAAAGTAAGTTAAATTTTTCTTTAGAAGAGTCTTTTTATAATAATCTAAAATAACATCATAGTTTTCTAAAAATATTCAATTCCTAAATATAAAATACAATTGCTTACTCTAGGTATAGTCGGAATATCTCAATTTAAATTTTAAGTGTCAGATTCAATTCACAAAGAAATGTCAGTCACTCACCGCCAACTTATCTATTTACCGTATTATTTCCAGTACTCAATAATTATTTAACAATAATTATTAGGTTACTTTACCGAATTCTATAGGTTTCTATCTCCAATTTATGAAAAAAACTTAGATTTAATATCCGTTTATTATACCTATATTTTTATAAGACTAGATATCTATAACTACATACATATTGGAATTTTTTCTTTACGCACTAGTGCGTAAAGTAAAAATCTTTACGCACTAGTGCGTAAAATAAAGTTTTACGCACTCGAAAATGTGTCTAAAGTACGTACTTTACACACGGTAGTAGAAAAAATAGTTTCTTTCTCGTCCAGGTTACAAACAGTACATGTTAAAGTAGGATCTATACTATAGGTTATGCCGTTTAATGTGAACTTCATTTTAAATTGATTAACAGTACGGAGTTGAGCTAAAGTACGAGTGATCTGAATTGGAGACTTCAACAGTAAATAATTGCTTGGTTCACGTGTTGTGGTGAAAGCATTATATAGAGCCATGAAAGGGTACGTTGACGATGTAGCAATATCGGATTGGTGCAGGAAGGTATGATATTTGGAAAATAGTAGTTTTTTTTGTGCTGTTAGATGACCATAAGATAATTGATTCCATAACTGCAGTGATTCAACGTCAACAAAAAATTGTTTGATTTGGGATGCCCAGTCTGATTTGAATGTGCTGCATAATTGGTGTATAAGTAATGGAATGGCGCTGAATACAAGAAAATACATATATTATTATGAGGTTTCATCGAACCAACACCCCAATATTGTATGACTATACTCTTAACAATGTGGTTCTGGAATCTCGAAATATTGTTAAGGACTTAGGGATATTGTTGGATACCACACTAAGTTTTCAGGGACGTATTAAAACTATTGTTAATAAATCTCCGAGTCTACTTGGCTACATTAGGCGTATTACCGTTGGTTTTACTAGTATACATCCTTTAAAAGTGCTTTACTGTTCGTTAGTCAGACCCCACTTGGAATACTGCGCTTCAGTGTGGTCTCCACAATATCTATTTTATATTGACAAAATCGAAAGCGTTTAGCACAGATTCCTTAGACACGTAACATTCAAAATGGGTAGATACTTGGACTATGAAGCCATCCAGCAAAATTTAAATATTACCACTTTAAAGCAACGGCGAGATCAGCATGACTTAATTTTATTGTTAAAAATACTAAGTTTTTTAATTGAATGTCTCGACTTGTTAGCCAGAATTAACTTTGAAGTTCCTAGTCGCCAGACAAGGCAGGTTACTTCCTTTCATGTTCCGTTTAGTAGAACGAATTATGCACAATTTTCATTTATACCACGAACACTGAGAGGTGCTAATCAGTATCCTGAACTTGATTTCTCCGCGGGTTTTATCAGTTTTAAACGAACACTGTCAAGAATACCTAGATAACTAATTGTATTAATGATATTTATGGTGAATTGTATCTTTTGTATGTTCTGTACTTTATATGTATAACCTCATATGATAAATGTTTTGTATTTTCAAGATTTGTAATCACTTTTTGTGAAATGGGTTCGCCCGTAAATAAATAATGCCCAGATTAGATATTCATTGAAGTCAAACATTATTTTTGTCTCCACTTTGAATTTTCTACCCGAAAATTTTGTAGTGGCAATACTGAATGCACCACTGGAGTCATCCATTAATAGCTGATACAGAACTATACAATGCTTTGGATAATTGAGCCGACAGAGATATACAACAATTCTTCAACAATTATTAGCTGTCACAGAAATACACAGTGCTGTGGACAATTGACAGCTGACACAGAACTCTAAAAAGATTTAGACAACTAATAGAGTTTAGGCGAACACATCGGTTTAAAGCACAGTTAATATTGTTCAACAACCACATCGACTAAATACATTTGGTATTTACCGGTTATTGATTGTTATTCACATAAAATAGATAAATGTTTAGGAAAATTGACAGCTGACACAGAACTATATAACAATAGCCATTTTTCTTAGAACTTTAACTTAACTTAACAATTTAGGCGGCCACTTAAAAAAGAAGAAGAAAAATCAAAATCTTTTCAAATTCTGTTATGCTTCTATGATAGATGCTTTGCTCCACACTCTATAATCATAATTCATACTACACGAAAGCAACCATAGCCCATGCTTACTGGTCCAGGTCTATTGAATAGCATTGCGCAGACTCCTGACGTCCGCGACTGTCGATGATTTCTAAATTCTGGTGCTTTTATTTACATCTCAAATGAGCTTAAATTATGTCAAAATTTTTGTAATAATGGGCAGAACACAAATATCTAATAAATAATTTTTTTTTGGTAAAGAATTGATAGTTAATAACTAGTTATTAACCATTGACCGGTTAACAAAACTATTAACCGCTTAATACCCATCACTGCTATAAGTTAACCAGTCAATATTCCTCGACTTGCATTCCAAACCGTGACGTAACAGTAGCAGTTTGTTTATTTCGGGGTTTCCACAAACCGTACGACATATTCCAACGTTGCCAAAATTAGTAGTAACAGCAATATTGAAATAAATATGTAAATATCAGAAAATAAGGAATAGAAAACTGAAAAAAAAACAAGAAAACCCAGGCTCAAACCCGGTTGATCAAAGTGTAACTATGTATAAAAATATCAGAAAATAAGAAATAGAAAAATAAAAAAAAAAACTAAGAAAACCCAGGCTCAAACCCGGTTGATCAAAGTGTAACTATGTATAAAAATATTAGAAAATAAGAAATAAAAAACTAAAAAAAAAATACCCAGGTCCTAACCGGGTTTCGAACCTACGACCTCTGAGTTGTAAACTCAATACCCTATCAACTGCGCTAATCAGCTCACATTCAATCACATCGAATAGAAGGTTCAAGGCTGCTTGGACGCATGCCCACCTCAACTACTAAATTTGACGTGGTAGGTGGAATCTGTCGGGAAAATAAGCCGTTATGTCACAAAAGTTAACCGTGAACTCAAGGTATTGTTAACCCGGTTGACCTGGTTAAGTTCAAAGGAAAATGGCTAATGCTTCAACAATTAACAGTTGACACAGAACTAAACAATGCTTTGGGCAATTGACAGCTGACACAGAACTAGAGTAAGACGAAGCTAAGAGTATTGACAGATGTCTTAACAGGAAACTGCTGCTTAGTGGGCACCTCAAAATGCTCAAACTAGTACAGATTCTGTGGCATGAAAGAAGTAACCTCCATTCAGATACTTGCGGATGAAATAGAGACACTTAGCTAGATTATGAGAGATTTCTTAGGAACTAAGTAGAAGAGGGGGACATATAATATAAACTTACCCTTTTAATATGTTGCGTTTTAGTTTCGTTTGAAGCTACAGGACTCGTCGCCGTTTGTCCAGCCGTACTTGTATTATTATTATGGACGGCACTTTTCGGCGATGAATTATTGTTCATTTTCGGACCGTTCACCTCCGGTGGTTGTTGTTGTTGTTGTTTTTTCTCCATGATCTTACCAATACTATCCAGATCGGTGTCGAGTTTTTTGCTGAGCATATCGGTCGGAGCGGGAAGAACAGTTTCGTTATCTTCAAAATCGTCGTCATCGTTAAACCACATCTCTTCCTCTTCGTCCATTTGTCTTTGGTCCCTACGGTAACGACTGTTTCGCAATATCGATGGTACACTGGAAAAAAATATTATTTTAGCCAACAAAAAAAAACATAGTAAAAAATCTACTTACCCGTCTAAACTGTTCCTCTCTCTATCCTTCAATTTATCTTGGTGTTGATCGTATCTCAATTTTAGCGATTTAAATGTTTGCACGTAACAAATTTCATCTAAACATTTAGCATAATTTTCTACGACGTGAGAACATAAGGTCTTAATATCCTCGACTTTGATAAATTCGAACATTTCAATAATGGCGGAATCTAAAAGATTATACCGACCGTTGTTTCTAACGAAAGCATCTACCACGGGTGCGAAAAGATTGCCTTTTATAATGTATCGATTGTAAAATTCGTCTTTTAACGCTATTAGTTTGCGCATAAATCTCAGTGCACACAGTACGAGAAATTTGTGTCTTGATTTCATCAGGACGAGTATGCGACGCAATAAGTCTTTGTTTAAAATACAATTCTTTATGTGATAGGTGTGATGTTCTACACAGAAAGAGAGGAGTTCAAGAATTAGACCTAAGAGCTGCACACTTCTATAGTCTTCTTTCTGAGGTTTGTCATGAACCGTATTTTCTAAAAGTGGAGCTGAAAAATATAAATATACTTTTATACTATGCAAGTAATTACATATCTAGTTATTTTGTAATGTATGACCACAAAATACCATACTCACAAAGAAGCAACACCTTCATTCTTATTATTACATCACAAACAATAATTTCTCAATTACATTAAACCAAACAACAAATAAATCTAAAATTGTTAATTTATATTTTGCTTTTTAGTTAACTGTTATCAACTTGTTAAAGTTAAAGTTATTTATATTGAATGTTGTTTGTTTTGTGTTTTTTTTTTGTTAATTTAATTTTTATTAATCAATTTTATATCCACATAATTCTAATTTTAAATGAAAACGGTATAACCGTTAATAATATACAAATAAAATATCCAAAAATTAATAATCAAATCTTACAATAAAAAAATACACTTTACAATTAAATGAACTTATTAAACGTACCTATTAAGATGTGCACACTGTGTTTATAGAAAAAATTGAGAAAGTCTGTTTTCTCGGATTTATTAACAGAAGCCAACATATTTTCTGGATCCAAAAGTATTCTAAGTACGCCCATTAACTGAACAGCACCACCTAGTTCTGGATCATTATCACAAATCATTTGTTCAATAATGATGTTGAGAATCATTTGGTCCTGAAACAAACACCACATTTTATTATAAGAATGAAGTTAGCACAACCTTTTAAGCACAATCCATTTGAGAAGTATAAATAATTTTGTGCAGTTATATTTTATTAAAAAGTGTGCTACCTTGGAATGAAGCTATCATAACTCTCTCAATACCACCTGATTTCTATGAAACCATTGTTTTTATTTTGTGCAAAGTAATAGTTCATCAAAAAGCTTGGTGGTCATGACAGAATCAATTTATCAGTCAAAAATATCTGATAAACAACAAAATACAATGGACCAATGTTAGAGTGACAAGAACTGCACATAATTTAAAAACAGAAAATTATTTCACTCAATACAAAATACGCGCCTTTGATTGGTTTAAATATGAGGATTGATATCTGAAAACCCCATGTTTTCGATTTTGTATTTCGGCACCTGATTAGTTGTTGTCATTAGTTGTTTCATTCGATATTAAAATTCTAGTGACTGACAGAAAATGTCAAATTATTAAAGAAACGTCAGAATTATTATATCAAGAAATAATCTTGATAAATACAACTCATGTAATTAATGAATATAGAAAATTTCTTCTCTTTTTCAAAACAAATTGTTGGTTTAGGAAACCACACTCGCGCTTATGCGCTCATGCTGCAACAATTTGTTTCTCAAAATCAAAAAAATTTGTATTTCAATAATCATTAACACACTTGTTGTATTATTATATATAATTAAACAAGAAAATTACGATTAGTACAAATAAATTACACATAATTTACTCACTATAGTTCTTGGCTAATTTAATCTGAATTATTAATAAAGAAAAATTTTGAATAACTGAAAATAGATACCTCATCTGTATTGCTGGCTTGTTGTAAGGTATATTCTCTCACTACAGATGGTGAATATTCTACAATATAGGTAAGTATATCAATGGAAGCAGTCTTTGTCTTTAGGTCATCCATAGCCAGAGTTATTTCAAGTGCTGGTAAAATTCCAAGTGATGTTAATGTCTTGTAAAAAGATTCTTTTGCTTGTGGTTGCAAGTTTTGAGAGTAGTTACAAAATTCTTTTAAAAATAACACCAAATCCCTTCTTTTTGTATCAGGTGTATGTAGATCTGTTAACATTGAGAAAAGTTCAGTTAAAAACTTCTCATCTTCTTGTACTAACGACACTATTTCTACTTTGTTGAAAAAAATAAAACTACTCAAAGTTGAAAGCATATTTTCTTCAAAAACAGAAGGTGTTGGTAGAACTACATCTTGAATATACTGCACTCTAAATGTTTGATGAATTTTTGACAGTAGCTCTGCATTTTTTATTGGAATTGCTTCTTTGAATTTTGCTTGTTGCTTGAGATATTCCCTGTGTCTTTTTGGGGTTGGTAATGAGGGATCATATTCTAAACAGCCTACCACATCAAATATTAATTCATCACTAAACATCACATCAAACAGAACATTTTTATTCAACAGAAATATATTTTTGAATATGTCATATAAATGATGTAATCCTTCCATACTTTCGAGGTCCTCGCACATATGAAACAAATTAATAAGTTTTCGGATGTATCCTTCACTTTCTATTGCAGCTGCTAATTTTTCCTTTTTCATTTGGGAACTCAAACAGTTGCTAATTAACTCACTGATATCTTCTAGACGACTGAGTTCACAACTGGGTAACTCAATTGGTGGAGCAGAATCAGACATATCATCAAACCTTTCATCTTCAGATTCCTCCACAATGTCTTGTGTAATTTCCACCGAAGGATCTTTACCTTGCACTTGACAAATTTTTTCCCAAATTTCATCACAACCAACTTTTTCTTGAAAACTCAAAGCTAAGTCAAAATTATCACCCTCAGACCACACTATCAAAGTGTCCTGTTGTTTTTGGTAAGCAGTATCAGGTTGAATTTTAGATTCTAACAATAACGAACCATCACTTTCAGCCCGCACTAATAGAGAAATTCCTTTTAAACGATCAACATAAGATGAAGAAACATGTCCTGTGCCTCTATCATCCCATTGTCTATCAGCATTTAATGCATACAGCTTCACTCTTCTCCTTGTATCAGTCATGATTGGAACTTTTTACTTCTTTTCTATATACTGGCAAATTTCCCACATTCCGTCTGTAATCAAAAATACAAAAATTGACATACTATTCATAATAAAGTAAAGCAAAAACATAACATTTATGTCAGATGATTAAGTCAACAAACAAATAAAGTCGTAAGTAATAAACACGCCAAATAAACGTACTACCAACCTGAATATCAATATTTTGCTATTTATTTTAGCAAAATTAGATTTAAGGACACAGATTTGACTAATTTTCTATAAATGCAAACACACGGATCTTCGGTCAACAATGAAATGTAATTCAATTAAATATATCTTATCTCAAACACTAGTAAATAAGATTGTACTTTTAAAATGCACTTAATCTATTTCAATTATTTTCCTATTAGCACGTCATACCGACTTCTTTTTGTAAATGGACACAACACTAACTTTCGCCATATTGAATTCACAACAACGCTCAAAGAACACAGGGGGACGGACGGGATCACAAGGGCAAACTCAACAAAAACTGCGCATGGTAAGGCGCGAAATTTAACTGAGATAGGGGTCTATTCTGTAACTAATCCTTTAAAATTTAGATGCCTTTTAAAAATAAGTTTTTAACGGGCCTTTAAAAACTTGTCGTTGAAATGATATTCTGCAAGTACACATTTTAGAGGACTGTTAAAAATTATTTATTTTAAAGGGTACCTTTAAAATTTCAATTGGTGTATCTGGCAACAGCGCTTTTGTCATTTAATATCTAAGCTAGAGATCTGCTTTAATAAAAAAGATAGAAAGTTAATGAAGATAGAAGGACATTTGTATTTGATGGTAAACTAACCCAAAAATCACTCTTCATAGAGTGTTTTTGGTTTCTTGCATGCAATTATTATAAGTTATATACAGGGTGGTCCGTAAGTAGTGGTCCAAAGTGGAATGGAAGATTCCTTGCATAAAAATATTACAATTTGACGCAACTTCCTTCATTCAAATATTATTAATAAAAAAGATACAGGGTGGCAAAGTTTAGGTGTCAAAAATGTTTTTTCTCAGTAAATTGGAAGATTTTGGATATACCAACGTGAAAATTTGAAGATAGGGGATTTAGTGCCTGGGAAATCATAATGTGTTATCCATTTCGATGTATTTTCTAGAGGGCGCCACAAAAACTGTTGTTGGTGTAATATTGTCATAGATTTTGAAAGCGGATTGCTGGTAACAACCCGACACCGAAGGCGGAGGGTTGTTACCACAAAGCGACATGCTTGAGGAAAGTTATGGCAAAGTTATTGCAAATTATGCTGCTGTATGATAATGTATGATAATAAATTAGCTGACATCAGCGCCAACTAACGTTATCATTTTTGTGCTAATAAATGAAATAGAAATTATGTAGGTGGGGTTTAAAAACGCGAATATCTTGAAAACCAGTAACTTTTGAGATTAATGATGGGTTTACCTTTTTGTTGCAAAAATGATGTAGTCTTAATATTTATCAATAAATAGAGAGTTACTGTTAACGATAAATAAGTCAATCGCACATTTACATCAACAACATAGCTTTTGTGACGCCCTCTAGAAAATACATCGAAGGTTAACATATTATGATTTCCCACACCCTAAAACCCCCATCTTAAAATTTTTACGTAAGTCTATCAAAAATCTTTCAATTTACTGAAAAAAAACATTTTTGACATTTCAGCTTTGCCACCCTGTATCTTTTTTATCATCAATATTTTAATAAGGGAAGTTGCATCAAATTGTAATATTCTTAGGCCAAGAATCTTCCATTTCACTTTGGTCCATTACTTACGGACCACCCTGTATAGTTATACAAAATGTCACAGCGCCGAGAACGACTAAAAACAAAAAGTTTTATCACATCAATTAACATTCTTAACGACTTTTAAATAAATTAGTTTGTATTTGAAAGGGATCACTCAAGTCCCTAATACTTCTTTGGTGTCATTATCAATTTAAAATATTTCGAATACAACCTAACAATTTTTCTCACTTTCAGTGGTTTGTAGTTAATTCTTTAATCAAGGCTTCACTATCAACATCTACATACGCCATTTTTGTTACCGTTATTATTTGAAGGCACACTTTAACATCCCTTTAAAAATATTAGTTTTAACAGGCTATTTTAAAGGAATCCTTTAAAATTTTAAGGGAAATGTAGTTAGCGAATACCGATTTGATTTTAGCGCCGGTTAAATTTTTAACGGCCTCTAAATTTTAGAGGAAGAGTTACAGAATAGACCCCATATAACGTGATAGTTAAAATATTATATTTTAAATAATTTCACAGTTGTAGCCTTAATTAGGTGTTAATATTAGCCATTGGTAATTGATATTAAAGATAAATTATTTCTCTTGGAGATATCTACTTTATTTACAGTTTCCTGCAAAGAAAATGTCATTTTAGTAGAGCGTGTTATCAATAGGTGTCAAAGGTAAAATAACGTCTCTGAAAATCAAAGAACAAAGAGACCCGTTTACTTAGAAGCAGCTACTACTTCCCTGGCTATATGCCACGAAGGACATTGAATTACACTTCAAAGTTAAATAGGTATATTTGCAAGATAAAACCATGATAGAACCAACCATTTTAGATTGCAATTCGAAAGTACAATATCTTTGTTAATGATATGAGATGAAATATAACAATCCCATACATCATGATGATGAACGCATAAATTCCAGTTACATTACATGTGTGCAATAGGAGTGAGTTCCTATTATTAATTAATTGGTATTTTAAAGTTATGTATTAAGCACTGAAGTAATCGAAGATAACCTAGTGGTAATACTTATTAATAGTTGAAACTCGTTTAATAAATAAATAAATAAAATACTTTATTAAAAATAGATAGTGTGTTTTTTTAATTAATAAATATCTGAACACATCCATGATACACGAGTTACACGACGAACACATCTATTTCAGTGACCGATGCATGGAGCTAATATTAAGACAACGCCAACGAAATGAATGTCATGTCATGGTCATGTCAATGTCAATTGGCAAATATTTCAAAAAGCATGATGTTTGACTTTTGACAGTTTTACATAAACCAAATAACAAACAAAAAGTATTATTTTAGATATTAAATAACAAGTTAGATATTATTAATATTTTGATAATGACTTCTGTTCAAGAACGCCTTCAGCTTAAAAGAGAACCACTAGATAAGTGGTCTGTTAGAGAACAATTATGTCTAGCTTCTGCTGTATGCCGAAGCGGTGATCAAAATTGGATGTCGGTATCTAGAGCTTTAAAGCCATTTGGTGAACCAAATCGTCCATCAGATTGGTTCCATCAAAAAAATTGCGCTGCCCAATATGGTATGCTGTTGGGAAATGTAGAAACTCCCAAAAGAAAAAACAAAAAGACTAGTGTTGATTCAGGAGGGGAAACGCCGGCTGAAAGTATTCTAAAAAGATTAATGGTAGAAAGACAAACAGAATTGAAAAAGTTACTGGCAGAAGAAAAAGCCGAATATCAAAAACTTCAAGCTGATATGACACTTCTTCAATCAGGTAAAATATTACAGTGCAATTGTTATTTACAATAATAATTGTACTATTTCAAGGTAAAGTATCAGAAGAACAGTTGGATAAATGGTGCCGGGAGATTGATCAAGAAGAAACTCAAAAGGAACAAGAATCTATCTTACATTCTCAATGGCTAAAAGAAAGAGAATTACGTAAACAAGAAATTGAAAAAGTTTGGAGACCCCCAAAATCGCTTGTTGGTCAAAAACGAAAAAGTTCCGATCTTTTAGACAATTTAATAGAGCATGAACAAATGGATGAAATTGCTCTCCAGCAACAACAACCTCATCAGATATATCCACAAACACCTGAGCCCATGAAACAAGCCTTATCCCCTCTACTTACTAGCTTATTAAAATCCCCTTCACAAGTACAGAGTACTCCTATCTTACATACAGCTATCACAAACAGACCATTACCCAATACTAGCACCAATCCTATGATAGCAAGCTTATTAAATTCATCACCAACTGTAACGGTAAATAAATGTTTATTAATTTTAGTAGTTTTGTTAAAATACAAAATTTCAGGTATCGCCTAGTTTGCAGCAACTAGTTAGTTCAGCAATAGGCCAAGAAACTCAAGAAATTATCGGACAAGTACAACCACCTCCTCAACAACCACAACAACAACAAATAATTCCAAACGATATCTTAGATGATGAAAATCTACCTAATATAAAAATAGACGATTTAGCAAACAGTATTTTGGTTCAAGATGGTCCTCTCCCAGAAATTAAGAAAGAAGAAGTAGATGACATCATTTCAGAAATAATCGAAAATGCCCATGACATAGTAACTGATCCCGAACAACATTTGGAACTAGACGGAAATGGAGATATCAATATTAATTTAGAGTTAGATGATTTTGATGATGATGATGAACTACAAGATATTGGACAGCCCAAGTCAGAGGTAGAGGTCAAAGAAGATAAGAAAAATGAAGAAAAATTCACCCCACCCACACCTGTTGTGGATCCTTTTGAATTCCAAGAAGATCCTGTCATTCACTTGGAACATTCTGTTAAGGAACATAAGCAGTATGTTCCGCAATATCAACAGCAAACTTATGTTGAACCTGCTGTCACTCAAACTAAAGAAGTCGACAATGTGCAAGCAGTTAACAAAGTACAAACTACTGAAAATGAAGCAGATGAAGATAATACTACTCCCAGTATAACACCACAGGTACAAGAAGTTCCCAAAGAAATTGTAGTTAAAGAAGAACCAGCACCAATTCCTGGATCAGTTGAAATAGTTGAAGTTGTGGTCACTGATGATGAGGAAACAGAAAAAGATCCAGAAGAAAAATCAGAAGCAACGAGCTCATCAAAACTTGAAGACGCGGTGGAAATAAAAATCGAGAAAACAGATGAAGAAGAAATACCAAAACCGGAAATTGAAAAAAGCAGTCCCGCCGAAAGTAAGGATACGGCATCGGTAACTACGTTTGAAGAATCCTCCGAAACATCGGATTCACCTGTTGAAGTGAAGAAAGAAACCGAGCAAGAAACTGTACCGAAAACTGAATTTTCTGAAGAATTGTTTGACGAAGCAAATATGGAAGTCAAGTTTGATAAAAGTACAAAAGCAAAAAGGGATTATTCGAGAACAAAGAAAAAAGAAGAAAAAGGTATGTTCATAAAAAAAAGTAAATTCCTTTTGAAATTTTGTGTCCAGCTTTCAGTATATTATTAGCTATTGAAAAAGCACAACTCGAAGACCCGGAACTAACCGAAGAAACACTCTCAGACAATCCCCCAGATCAAGAAAAGAAAGATGCCAAACAAAAAATAATAAAAGTGGAAAACGACAGATCGAACAGTCCTTGGACAGAAGAAGAAGAAGGTGCTAAGGGTAGTAAAAGGAGATATTCGACCCCCGTCACGCCTACCGATTCCATTCCGAATTCTCCGGCGTCCAGTTCGACTATTTACGACGATGATCGGGAATATAGAAACTGGAAGAAATCCGTTATGTTGGTTTATAATCGATTAGCCACCAATAAGTATGCCTCGTTGTTTTTGAAACCAATTAATGATGATCAAGCTCCAGGTATGTATTTTATATTCGAATATTCATCAATTATATACAATCGGTTATTAATCGATTGTTGATGAAGGATTGATGATAATCGATAATTATTCGATTGCTGGTAATCGATTATTAATCGATTGTTGAAAATCTATTATTAATCGATCGTTGATAAACGATTATTAATCAATTGTTGATAATCGATTGTTGATAATGGACTATTTAATATCGATGATATATGATAATCGATTATTTCATCGATCAAAAATCATCGATTATTAATCAATAATTGATGATAATGGATAATAATCGATTGTTGATCGATTAGAAATAATCGATTATATATGGATTGTTGAATGAAGTTTCATCCAGAGTAAAATAAATTCTTATATTAATATATGTGTATTTATTTATTGATTCAAAAAGTTTGATTATTGCTTAAAAGGAACTAAAGTGACACGTTCTTCAATTTTTTTACAACTCTTTGTTTTAGTTTTTGAGTAAAAAATTTATTTGTTGACGTAAACTGATCCTTAAGCTGATATTGTTGTAGCATTTGAACTAATTTCTAATTATTTGTTTTATCCAAATGTTTTGTTCAATTGGCAGGTTATAGTGCCACAATATACCGACCAATGGATCTACTTACCATTAAAAAGAATATTGAAAATGGTACAATCAGATCGACACTGGAATTCAAGCGGGATACTATGTTAATGTTCACCAACGCCATAATGTA
>CAJUYI010000286.1:117636-138025 GCA_910591695.1 Galerucella pusilla | reverse complement strand
CAGTCTACAAGTGATGTTGTCCATTTTAATTACAAACTAGAATGGTTGGTTATATCGTGCAGATATCCCATCTCCGTTTAACATGGAGGTGAAATTCATTGCCTGTGGGGCATATAGCCCGAGAAGTAGTTGTTGTTTCGTAGAGAACGGTCTTTGTTCTTTGGAAGACCTTGTAAAAGTAATAAACTATTATCTTTAACGTCTTTCGACAACACGCTGTACTAGAATATAATAATTTTTATAGGAAACTGTAATTAAGTAACCTACTGAAATTATGATTCGAAATAATTGGGACTCTAAAGAAAACATTTTTATACACTACATTTTTGATTATATTTGCTTTAAAAGTTCCTATTTTAACTTATTCTTTGCAGAATTCAGTCATCATGCCTATGTTGCTGTCAGTGTTGATTTCTGTGGCGGCTCGTCAAATTCAAAAAGGAATAAATCTAAACCCAAAATTACTCTTCTTTATTTTTCCTCTTCTTCCGCTTTCAGTATGAAACATGGAGCCTAAAGCTTATAATTGCTACAAGCTGTGAGAAGAATCCGTTATTTCAAATTCAAAGCGCGCCATCTTGGTAGCAGGGGTATAGTTTGTTCAACCATTCTTTGCCGTTATGTCATAGTCGGTGACGTATTCTGCTGTTTTACGTATGTCTTATATTTGTTGAATGTTTTTTTTTCTGTTATTTAACGTCGGTCCATTTCTGCGACTGTGGCTAATCACCGACGCACGGGAGCACTCTACCCCTAACCGGAAATTTTGGCGAACCCACTAGTGTTCCAGCCAGTGGTAGCGTTCTTTAACGAGCCCAACATCCATGGACTCGGGACCTCGGTTTTACGTCTCCTCCGAAAGACGGCATATCTACATTATACCTCGTGCTCATTGGTATAATGCCTGCGAGCTGTGATATGCTAGTCCGCTGCAGGCTGTACGGGCCCCAGACGAGTTTGTTCAACCATCCTTTGCCGTTACGTCATAATCGGTGACGTATTTTGCTGTTTTACGTATGTCTTATATTAGTTGAATGTTGTTTTACACTCAACCTCAAAATTATAATCAATGATATTTGAGAATTGTTTTCAAAATATGACAACTGAACTGTCAAAAGTAACCGATAAAATGTATGTCGACCTTAGATAAGAAACACGTTAATAACGTCATAATTCCGTCTCATCCATTTCATGAATGAGAGAGCAAGCTGGACCATGTATGACGTAACGGTAAAGGATGGTTGAGCAAACTCTAACTGATTTATCTAATGAGAAAGACAAAAAGTGGGTGTCGACCACAGACATTTGTTTTTTATATGTCTGTGGTGTCGACCGCTTGTGCCTTTCACATTGTTTATCATAAAACCTAGAATTATTGTAACTGGGATTGGAGAGAATGTTTTAAGTTACGATGCAGCCAAACTGCAGAGGGCACTGATCATCAACAATCGTAATGTCAAGATGTCAAAATGGAAGGAAAAATAAACAAACCACGTAAAAAACTTTGTTGTGTTCCTTTTTGATGGGACAAAACGAGTGCTTAACATCGGTTTCCAAAACGTAAACCAGAAGTATTTGACTCATGGATGAGAAATATTAATAATGTGAAGTTACACTGCATGACTTCAAAACAAATATACCGAAATTCCCGTGTTTGTGTTAGACACTTTATTGATGACTGTAAAGTACAAGGAAAAAGAGGCTGAAAAGGAAAGCTGTTCTCACTTTATTCATTCCAGGTAATTACCTAAATTTAATATTTGGTGCAAGTTTATAGGTTAATTAATAATTAGGATTCTTCTTTTATGGTGTAAAAAAGTAACCTAATACTATTTCAAGAGGAGATGAAATTTCCAAAATTCATGAATACTAACAAGGATTCAACATTTGGTGAACCAATAATGAAAGCAGCTATATCAAATTTTGTTCTAAAAAACGCTTTCAAAGGAGAAGACACTATAGAAATGAGTATAGGTACTTCATACGTGACCCTCCTTGTTGAATTGTTTAGAACTAGATGCCAGACCACATGGATGAAATAGCAGAATATTGGGAAATAATCTAGTTAGGTAGTATGTTGTGTGTTATGTATAGGTATGTGTGTTAAAAATGTTGTTATTATCACTAAATAAATATTTAATTCCCCAAAGTCTTTTTATTTAAAGTATTCGTCGTTCACCATACAGGTACTTTTTCCTAGACACACAAATTATATATTATTGCAAACATTACCTTCTGCAAAAATGTTGCATTATGTTGCTTTATCTCTTACTCTGCTGCACAAGTTTTTCAGAAATAAACTTTTTACCAAAAGAACACAAAATGCAGCTTTTATGAAAACATATAAATTATAACTGATATATAGTATTTCACCAAATCTTGCATCAACAAGAGTTTGCCAAGTTGGCGAAATATTATCAGCTTTAATTTATATATTTAGATAAGCAGCTGAATTTTGTGTTCTCTAGGTAAACAATCGATTTATATTTTAAAAGATAAAATTCTCCCTCAACTTGATATTTAAAATTTCCGCTGAACTTTATAGTTCCTGCGGCCAAACTTCAGATGGCAGTTAAAACAGTAGTCACTGCTGACAACATAGGAGTTACAATTCTAGGTTGAAGTATTTTATGCTGTTTATTCGGTAACCAAGAGGGTAAGCCTCTGTTGCGCTCGAAACGAGAATTCAAATTGTTTACATTTATGGAAAAAGTAATAACCAACTAGCGAATGACGCTAGTGCAAAACAATTCCAAGAGTTTATTTTAAATTGATTATACTTTTCGACTATTGCTTACCTCTTGTTTTCCTTGCTAATCCAAAAGGTTTGGAAATTTATGTAAGATGTTAAAACATATTTAAACAATTACCAATAATTTTACAGGAATAACTAATATATTTCATTACTTATTACTGTTATGATTGATTTTATCAAAAAATCTATATGCCTGAGCTTTACTGATTGGCGCTTTTATTTGAATTGTCGAAGCTCGGGTTCCGGGCTCATCGGGTAGATTTGTTGAAAACCCGAATGTATTTGTGGAACTAGAAAAAAGACAATTTCAAGTGTTAGAGAAATTGTTCAGCAAGAGCCATCGGCTCCAGTACTCGCGAGTAATAAAATAGTATTATTATACACCAAGGTGGTGAAGACTATTATTATTGACCGAGCGGAATAAGGTGCGAGGTTTATTAATGTCTTCAACACAATGGTGTATATACAATTTTCTCCACTACTAGCCAAATTTAAGAAAAAAATTAGAAAACGCACCACGAGAAGCGTTTACTCCATGGAGCTACTATTAAGAGGAGATGACACAGTCGACTATCTTATAATAGGAAAGTGGTATCACATGAGTGACATTGTGATGTTAGCAATATGGCGTCGACGGCAGAGCCGAACTATTTAAATTTTCAGTCAATAAAAATATATTCACTATTGAAATTCTTTTTCATCTAGGTATAGCGTAGCGGCTTTTTGAATTTTTGATTAGAGGTGGTTATCTTCGTTAAAGTGCACATTATCGTCCTTTTGACAAGATGAAATTGATAATATAGAAACACTGTATTTTGTTGGCTGCCAAGAACCTCTTTTCACAAATTTCAACCACATATCTCTTATTAATAAAGTTCTAAGAAATCTACAAACATTAAATATAATATGAAGTTAAATAAAACTTATTGAAGCAGAAAGAAATATATTCCAGTACATTCCTGTTTTGATTGTTTACTAACCTATGATATGTTGTTCCTGATGATTTTTTCGTATTTACACTGTCTCTACTTGTTCAACTTCGTGAAGCACAAGAAACCATTATTTTTCAATTATTAAAATAGAAAAAAACGACACTAACAAAAAGAAAATCCAAAAATACTCAATTAACATCCACAAAACAATACTAATGTCAAGTTGACAGAGAAGTGGTAGTAAAATGGCGAAACCGATACCACTTTTATGACAGGCGACTCCTCTTAATACTAGCTCCATGATTTATTCATAAAAGGTCGTTTGTAACTTCTTGGTTCCATAAATATGAATGGTTGACGGGTTGCAAGACTCGTTTCAAATTGTAGGTATAAAAATAGGCGATGAGAATATTTGTAATATCTGGTCTACAATTTTGTCTGCCCACACACCGCCCACGAGCCGCCACTGGTTAATTTCTGTTTATTAAATATCTAATTATTTTTCTGTGACAACAAAATAGTAATTACATTTCGTATGTAAATAGAAAAACCCATTATAAAATTATTGCATGTCTCAAAAGTGGTTTAAAGCTAGTATTATCGTAAACGCTAATCACAGCAAAATGATGTATACATTTTACCTTTGGCAATTTATAAAAAGCAATTATTTAATTAACATTAAAAGCATTTTTAAATAATAGTAATTTAAGTTTTTATAGTGACTTATGCAACAGAATAGGTATGAAGGCTGTTAATAAACGAACTAAAGTTACGAATTAGCTCTGCTCTCTCTATTTCTTCTACGATGGCTTTAAAATTTAACAGAAGACGAAGTAAATGTTTGCAGCAGAACCGTTTTAATATTTTATATCCAGCAATTCTCAAAGTTAGGATTATAAAACTGAAAAAACTGTGCTGCTTTTTAAACAATAACCTATGGATCAATATTCTTTCACCAAAAAGGGACAATTGTGTAAGATAAGATAATTATGGGGAATATGTGCTTCTATGAGCCTCTCCACTATGACCTTTGCAGATTTATTGTGCAAGCCTTCCTGTTATTCTAGAGTTCCTTGTTTATACCCGTCCTTATTACTAGACTTTGAATGGCAAACCTCTGGTCCTGTATATACTTGGAGAATTCTGGTTTTTCCTCTCCTATCAATAAAAACCTCAGCATAGTCAGGCCTTCGCAGTAGCACATTACGTGTACTGAGGTTTCCTCGTCTTCATGGCAAAACCTGCATGTGGTTGTATCTACCAAGCCGATGTTATTCGTGTGTTTGTTAAGTGTACAATGCCCTGCCAGGAGCTCAACCAAGAGATCCTGATTGTTTTCCTATTCTGGCTCAGTAAATACTCCGTGAATTTTGGCTAGGGTTCCATGATGAACTCTTTGGCCTGCCTCATTCTCGGCGCACTTTTCCACCATTCTCCAGACTGCTTTTTTAGTTCATGTACCTACCTACTTTTTTTTGCAGCCCTTTAGCTATGCAACAAGAAGGTTCTGGGCCAATGTGAGTACAACGCGCCCCTTCACGAGCAAGTGTGTCCTTGTACACAGACTAAGGACAATCTATTATGACTGCCCAGCTTTTGTAGAGTCTCCAAGCAGTTTGGAATTTATCTGCATAGAAATGATTGTTTATCTACGACCACCTTTTAAATTAGTCATTTACGAACCAAAAAAATGTGTGAAATCAGACATTATACATTCGTTAAAAAGCGTGCGTAAATGACCATGCTTTTTAAATGGGGTTTTCATTTTAACACTCTTTTTTAGCTACGTAATTATCTATAGTTGCCTTGAATTTAGTCGTTTGTTGTATAAACTTTTGTGCTGACAGAAGTGTCAGACATAGTGAAACATGTTTTCTATTAAGTATTATTTAAGATTTTAAAAACACTTATTTTAAATGGAAGAACCTCGAGGAGAATGCATTTCTGCGGATTGCACACCACACACTTGTGCGTGAAATACTTTTGCGCACTCGTTGCTAAAAAGGCACTCGCTACGTTCGTGCTTTGCATTTTCGCAACTCGTGCGCAAAAGTATAACTTCACGCACTTGTATCATAAATAACTATTTTACTAATAGCTTGCTGCTTTTTTGAAACTCGCCACTCAAGGTGTGGCTGACATTTAGGGTGTTTTTTGAATTTCTTTCTATAAACATTCAATATTTATCGGATATTTTTCAGCATAAAGACCTCTCTAGCTTCTGAAAAATTACCATTTTCCCAACCATACAAAAATATGCATACCGGTCATTTCAACTTTTGTAAGCATGTCATAATAGTACCTAATATACGTCAAGTTCGGTAAAAGTATTACAATACGAGATGTTCAATATCGAAGCTGTAAGAGTACTGAAAGTACTGTAAGAAACTTTTTTAGACGACGCCATCTGCAAGTTGCTCGTTCTGTATTCATTTACAAAGTTGCGTTTTGAGTGTTCCATGTAGTGAAAGTGTGCAAATAATTAATAAATTAATATTGACATTGCAAATATCATTAAGTACATTATATAGTTCAATAAATAAAATGTTTCTAATAATCTATTATTTATTTTCTTTCCTCAGTGTTATTGAAAAAGTTTTGGATCTTATGCGTCGTCTAAAAAATGTTGTGTACGCCGAGGCTGAAATACTACTTTGTTGGCCTCGTCTGTTGCTCGCCTCGCTTCGCTCGTCTTGCAATTTTCAGACTCGTCCAACAAAGTAGCACTTCCAGTCCTTGGCATACAAATAGCTATTATCGAATGTATCATGTAGCGTTCTTTATTTCATGCAGTCTCGTAGATTTAGTTTATTTCATACTGTGAAAATAGTATATTATACAATGAGCACAAAATGATGCCTTCGGCTCGTGCTGCAATTCTATACATTTATACATACATACTATACATTTTCTATGACAACATATCGTTCACGTTTTTCATATTAATTGATTAATTAATAGTTTTTATGGAAAACAACTATGAAATTACTCGTATCCTACTAAAACTTTGACAGAAACGATCTGCTGACATTTCATCAATTTGTCGCTGGACGCCATAATTTGACAAGCCGTAGTCGTCCTGATTTAGAGTGAACCTAGACATAACACGAAATATTCCATTTCGCATTTGTTGCTTAGCAAATTGCCTAGCCGATGCAAAAATGAAATTCCGTATAAAATGTGCTTGTTTATGATTGTATTTACGGTTATAAAATGAACATTTATCGAGGTTATCGTAGAAAAACTAAATTTTCCATTCTTACGCCTCATTATTTCGATAATGTCAATATTTGTCATTATTAGGCGCATTCAGAGTATTATAAATTCCTTATCTATGGGTGTCTTTTGTGTTAAAATCACACTACCACTTCTACAGTGCTTCTACATAGCTGATTCTGGCAGTATAGCTCACGTTCTACCAAACAGTATGAAACAATAGTTGGTACATTGTTTACCAAGGAGGAAAATCATTCCTAGATGAGTGTGAAGCCGATATTTAGCAACACAGAGTACTTACTGAAATGTAGCTTTTTTTACGAGGTTGTGAGAGCATATCATTATGGGCCAATTATTCAATGTTAAAGTCAACCCTTGCAATTACACACAACGTAGATATGTATATTCAAAACTTCGTTCTATATTGAAATATCATTTCCTTACAGTAAGGAAGTGAAGACATTTTTACTGGAATGTCAAAATTTACTAGCGATTAGCGAAAAGTGAATAATTTAAATAAATTAAGACAAAAATAGCAGACTACAATAATTAATAATAATTTGACATCAGCTTTTTTAAACTTCAATAAAGAATTGCCAAAGGGACACAGGTTTATTATGCATTGTATTTAAAACAAGAAAACTCTGGATGTATTGGTTCTAGGAAAAAGCTTTCAGAGTAAAAAAAGTTTTTCCAGACAACAGAGATTACAATACAGATAATAATTTTATTCCACAACATGCGAACAGGAAAAAAAGATTTTATATTGAATGAAGAAAAAGTTGATAATTTTTTCATCCCTCAGTGCAAGGAAATGAGAAAATTTCGGGTTTCCATCAGTCATAAAATTTTGTCCAACAGAATTATTTGGAAGCATTTTGACACTTTCACTTACTTTTTAACTCTTCTCCATCCTTAGTGCACTTCCTGGTACCCAAAAGACAATCAATATAATTCCTGAGCAATCTATCACTCTTAATAATGTCATCTAAATTAACATTATCATACTTTGAAGTGTATTTTTCCTCTGCAGGTGCTGCAAAAACTGCCACTATTCCAAATAAAATACAAACTGCAACCGTCAATTTCATTTTCTTTATTAGTAGCACAATTAACTGAATCCATATTGCGGATCTCGAATATATTTATATTCGGTGAAAAAAACTCTTTGAACCCTAGTTACATGCGTTGATAGATGGATAATTATTTTACAGAACACAGAAACGATTAATTATTCACAATAAAAAATGATTTATATTATTTACTAGTAAAGTTGTTTACGTGGAAATGTTGATAAACTTTGAGAGGTACTAATATGGAGACTAGATAAGCTCAACGCCTCAGTTGTCAATAAATAATAACGGAACTCTTTTTAGATTTTGAAGTTTAGAAGTTTAGAACAGGGGTCTATTCCTTCTTACGACTTTGCAGCTCTTCACTCTACACTCTGCGAGTCAAGCGGTTTCACCAACTTTCCAAATTGCTGTAATTTTCGAAGAGTTACATAGTGACAGTTAACATCGACCTTTGTTTTCAGAAAAACTATCAGATGCAGAATAATTTTGGTTTGTGTTTATAATTAAGTGTTTATGAGTATTAGTAAAGTATTTAAAAAAGGCTAACTTCCGTATTGTTTAAAATTATCGACTCATTATTCGATAAATTATGTAACGTTTTCCACTGAATTCCCAATTGGCTGGGTTATGAGTATCTTTAGTTTTGGAGGAGAAAAAATGATTCTATACAAAAACAGACTGTGGCAGTCAATTTTCCATTCCAAAAACCCCTAGAGACGAATTTTGAGCATTTTTTATGTCGAAAACATTTTTTTTGTCGAACATTTTGAAGCAAGGGGTACCTAGATATTGAAATAAGCTGGTTTCAACTAACTTCCTTATTGCTTGGACTTTTAGACCTATAATTCACTGGAATATGTAAAATTGTCCCCTGAATCGATTGCCGAAGACTATAACGTTCTATCTGTCATATTAGTCGAGTTATGAGTGTCTTTAGTTTTGAAAACTGGATTTTCGATAACTCTATGACTCCATTTGGAGAAGAAAAATGATTTTATACAAAAACAGACAGTGGCAGACAATTTTCCATCCCAAAAAACCCCTGGAGACGAATTTTGAGCATTTTTTTATGTCTAAGACATTTTTTTTGTCGAAAATTTTGAAGCAAGGGATAGGTATGGAAATATTTAATGTGAACTGCATTCTGCTAACTTCCTTATTGGTGGGAATTATAAACTCAAAACACACGGGGATGAGTGAAATTTCCCGCTGAATCGATTGCCGAAGACCAGAACAGAACGTTCTATCTTTCCAATTAACCGAGTTATGAGTATTTTTAGTTTTGAAAAATGGATATTCGAAAATTTCATGACTGATGATGAAATGATTTTATACAAAAACAGAAAAGTGGCAGTCAATTTTTGGTTCCAGAAAATCCTTCTCAATGAATTTATATCGTTTTTTATGTAGAAAACATTTTTTTATCGAAAATTTGAAGCAAGGGGTAGATATTGAAATATTTAATGAAAACTGGTTCTTGCTAACTTCCTCATTGCTCGGATTTATAGACTCAAAATCCACTGACATAGGTAAAATTGTCCCCTGAATCGATTGCCGAAGACTAAAACGTTCTATCTATCTATCTATATGATTTTATACAAAAACAGACTGTGGCATCCAATTTCCCATTACAAAAAACCCTTGGAGATATTTTGAGCATTTGTTATGTCGAAAACATTTTTATTGTCGAAAATTTTGAAGCAAGGGGTAGATATGGAGATATTTAATGAAGACTGTTTTCCGCTAACTTCCTTATTGCTCGGATTTATATACTCAAAATATACTGGTGCATGTAAAATTTTCCCCTAAAAGTCTAGTTCCTTCACTCGTAATGATATACTATATCCCTTTTTCATAATCATACATATTCAAGTTTATTCTCCACGAATTTGTGTTTCCACAATAAGAAGATTTCTTGATTGATATTCCTTCAAAACCATATTTACATCATTGTCAATTAAATATCGCTTATCAACCCAAATTTTAGCATTGTTTTCAAGTATAATACAACTTTAATTATTATCTTAATGTAAGAAAAATTGGTGTTACGAAAATACAAATTCTCATTATCCTTTTTTGTCAACTTGAATTATAATTTTTTGCCAAATTATTTGGTAGTAGGGTTGAATAATTCAATGTATAAATAGACAAAAATTCACCTAAGTCAACATTCAATACGTTTATTGCAAAAATAGTAATCAAAAATGAAGTTATCTCTAGTTGTGTGCGTAATACTAGCGGTTGTTGTAGTTTCGGCCAAACCTGAAGATAAATATACAACAAAATATGACAATCTCAACATAGATGAAGTGATTAAAAACGATAGACTGATGAGAAGCTATGTCGATTGTCTTTTGGGTACCAAGCCCTGTAACAAAGATGGGGAGGAATTGAAACGTAAGAAACTTTTTATTTTTAATGCAAAATATTGATAAAATAAATTCAAATCATGCAGTTTATTCTCATGAAAATTGTGATCCTTTTTGTAAGAAGAATGTTTCCAAAAAAGTCCTCTAAATCATCATATATGGTAAAAATTGGATTGTCGCAAAAGCTAACTTTGTCTAGAAGACAATTATATGATGTTCGCTTGGTCCCTCAGACCTGGAATATCATCGCCGCTAAAGAAATTACCAAAAAAAACACCACAGCTAATAAAATTCACATCCTTACGGATAGTAGACAATCACTACTAGCCCTGAACAGATCACGTATCACGTCGGGACTAGTACTGAAATGTCACCTGTCCCTGATCGAGGCCTGTAGCAACAACGAAGTCACTCTAGGCTGGATCAAGGGCCACAGTTAATCGAAAGGTAACCCCATTGCCGACACACTAGCCAGGAAAGCAGCCTCCCTAAAACTCTTGGGATCTGGCACTTTCATTGGTCTGTCGGTGTCAGCTATGATTGACCTAATAAAGGAACAGTCCCTTGAAAAGTTCAAGGGTAGATGGGACGATGCAGAAGGCTGCAGGCTTGCCGAGGAACTGCTGCAGTATCCGGACAGCAAAGTAGCCTAAAAATACGTGACTATGAACAGACAGAAGCATACGAAAACACCTCTACAGACAGGGTCTGTCTGACACTTCACTTTGTAGAGGATGTAAACAGGAAGATGAGACTGTCGAACACATTCTTTGTGAATGTCCGACACTATCTCAATTTAGGTTCTCTGTATTCGGTGAGTACAGGCCAGCATGAGGGAGCTTACTTCCGGTGACGTTATCGCCTACATCAAACAAGTAGACTGGATGACGAGCTAGGAGAAAGTCTGAACCTCAGAAGGATGCACGATGGGCCAATTGTGGCCTAAGTGCTGTGGGTTCACCCACCCTTCAAATTCTTACAGATACAGATACAGATCATTCAGCAAATTAACTAACTCGCTTTGTCAAGAAGTTGAATTTGTGTGGTGAAATATGAATACGAGAGCTGAATTTTTATATATTGCATTTGAAGGTAAAAAAAAAGTTTTTCAAGCACTTTGGCTCTCCAAAGTATTCTCCACGAAGAGCAAATAAGCATATTTTCTCCTCCGGGCTGTAAGTCAACTTACTCTTGGGTGGTAATAATGTATGCCTTATAAAACTTGTATCTTATTTATTGAATGTTTTCCCGTTTTTTCTCGATTTGTATGAAATGCTCTGACTCCATATCTAACCAAAGGTTTCTGTTACACTTGAAGTACAACAGGAGACTTCTGGTTTTGTTGTATTTCATAAAATTTTATTTGCAACTTCCTTTTTATTGCTGACGCTATCCGCTACATAACATTTTGCAGTAGTTGCAGATTTCCATCCGCCATGTAAGAGTTAAGACATCAACTCCAGTATTCGCTAATAAAATGGCATCAGCAACAGACAAGCGGAATTTGCTGATACTTCTTTACCTATTTGGCTTTACCTATTTGGCCTAGTAAATGTTACTTACATCCCTTAGAGTATAAAAAATAATGATTTGCACTCTTTGGAAACAGTTCTGGAAGGAGTTATCCCATTAGTTTGTTGGTACCTTAAAACATTTTTTTGAATGCGTTGACTGCATCTTTCTGGAACCTTTGACTACGCAGTTTATTCTTAATTTATATGAGAAAAAGACTATATTGAGAATGGTCGAATAATTCGATATTTCTTGCTTCAAAAACTCAATACTTTGATGACTTCTGAGGCATATTTTTGAAGAAACTGTTAGTTAATATCTCTATTTATCAGTGGAAGTCACTACCAAGTCTGGTCCACTGTTTCTAATTGAAGACTGAACAAACTGTAGCTTTATTATCTTTACAGATGTTTTCAACGAAGCTTTGGAAAATAAATGCTCCAAATGTAGTGAAACACAAGTAGCAGCAGCAAAGAAAATTGGTATCCACTTGATTAAGAACAAAAGACCTTGGTTCGATGAACTTGTAGCTGCATTCGATCCAGATCATACTAAATTAGAAGAATACAAAGAAGAATTAAAAGCTGAAGGAATCGAACTTTAATAATAATAATTGTGTCTTAGAAATTATTTAGCTGAACTTAAAGAATATATATTTTGTGCTTTAATAAATAGAATCATTTGAATACATAGTTTTATTCGTTCAGGTTGCAAAAATTTCCACAAAATTTCCATTTTTACGCTATAAGTAATAAGTAGTTTATTTTTATACAGTTTGACTAAATATAAAGCGTATGGTAAATATACAGGTTGCGAAAAGTCTTATCTCGACGTACGATTTACACAAGTAGGGGAGAGTTGGATAAAATGGGGTACCCCCACTTTCGTGCCTTTGTCTCGACTATTAGCATTTGGAGGTGCATTATTCTATTAGAGTTATGTACTTAGAGGAAGGTGAATGGATTGTATGAATTTTCTAGATTTTGCAGAAAAAAGTTAATTTTTTGGACGATTTATTAAATTTTCATGGTGAATAGTTTTTGTGGGAACTCTAAGATTGTTAACAATATAAGCTCAGGTAAATATCCGTGGGTTTCATTACTTTTTAAGCCATGTAATGATATATCTTGTGGAGGGAAACTATAAATTTTAGCGGAGTTACAACACATTTTGTAAATACTGTACTAGTGCGATAAAATGGGGTACCACGTTTTATCAAACTTATACATTTCTCACGTAGTTTTTCCTAAAGATATTAGACCAACTCCGCATTTCAATAGAGAAACAGCAAGAACTAAAGCCACAAAGAGGGGGAAAAAGGCAGTTTTAACAGAGTCACCGTATAAAAATGAATTAATTGTCGAAATAAAAGCTCGAAAGAAAAAGCCTGTGAAAAGAAATTTAAATTTAGAACAAGTTAAGAATCTGAGAGGAAAATCAAGAAAAATCGAATTTTCAAAAGGCAGAAGATGTAAAAAATGATCAAACTAGGAGGAAGAAATATAAATCAACGGTAGAAGCAACGCTAAAAGGTTGTTGGAAGAAAACGGAACCTTCCTATGAAGCAAGTGACTCGTCAGAAGACGAAGAGGGAAATGGTGCGTGTCTTATTTGTAATGAGCTAATCTCTAATTCGAAATCCTGTGAAGGATGGGTAATGTGTTATAAGTGCAAACGATGGGCACATGAAATATGTACCGGGATTGACGAAAATGATGAGCAATCCGAATGTGATTTTTGTATATAATGTCCGTAATATACGAGTTTTGAAACCTTTTTATTTTTTAATTATACAATATAATATTAACCTAGTTTAATAGGAGGTACCCCATTTTACAGTACCCACTACCCCATTTTAGCATATCAGTTGGATAAAATGGGGTATTTCACAGATTTTTAAAAAACTCCTAATTTTCACAAAAGTATTGAAATCTAAGAATAATGCGTTTCAGTTATCTGTGTACCTTGATATAAAAAACATGAATGTATTCTTACTACTTTTTGAATTAACAAGCACGATATAATAAGTACCCCATTTTATCCAACTCTCCCCTACGACAAGGAAAATATGAGAAAAACTACTTGAAAGGGAGAAAAGGATAATTGTGCGCAGTCAGGCGTGTCAGATTGACTATCCCCACTATGGGGATGCATCAGCCGAATGACCTCCAAAATACCATTTTCTAATTTGCACTTTTTCGCAGGTTAAATATGTTATTGAAGGCATTGAATATTTGCGATACCAACGTGATCAACGCTTGTAGCGAAAAGATAAAGGAATAGAAGTTTAAATGTGAATTCTCTCTTTAAAGGACACTGTTGCCGGATGGAAGTGTTTAGTTTTACCTAATAGTGCATAAGATCGAAAAAAAAAATTCAAGATAACGAGACAAAAATATTATTTTTCTACAATCACATTGAAAAGTAGGCTTTTTCGCTTGCCATTGACAACAAAAAAGTTGACGTTTCTTGAGGAGAGTTACTTCACGCTCGCCGAGCGTAACAAATGGCAAAATGCTCGTTGCCCATAACAACCGATACTACAAACTAGTATAAACACAATTGTATTGACAGTGACAGTTATAAAAGTTTGAAACATATTTGAATTGCCATATTTAAGCTGACAGATTTTAGAAGTTTTTATGAATTCTACTTTATATTTGTTTTTAATAGTTAATCAAGTGATTGCAGAAAAAATGTTGTATGTATTACGGGCAAAAACGTGACATTATTGCTTTCGAGTAATCATTACTCTCAAGCAATAATGTATCACTTTTCGCTCTTAATACATAAATAACTATTGTATAAATCAATCTGCGCTTCTGGCAACAGCGGTTAAAATAGGCTGGCACTGACCACTGGAAGTTTTTGGTAGAACGAACTAAACACGCCCATCGCTGACTGCACACAATTATTCTTCTCTCTTTTTCAAGTAGTTTTTCTCATATTTTCCTTGTCGTACCTCTGTAAATGGTCTGATAGGTTTTTTCGTGATCTGAAAGAAATTGAAGCAAAATTGTTATATAGTTGCTTACAATTAACGGCCAGTTTTTCAATTGAATATAAAGTCTTTATTAAAGTTTAATTGACGATTAATGCAAAGTAACCGTTTTTCAATGTTTTGTTAGATTAAAAGTATCAATTAAACTCCTTGTTAGCTAACGTAAAGATGTGGTGTATTTTAAGAAATTAATACCTAGGTACTTACTTTTTCCGTCGACCGTTCGTTTCACCGTTCGCCGTTCGTAAAAGCCAATCAAAACGATTTTTAGCTCTCACGTGTTTTACGTCATAAGGTAAATGTAATTTATTGACATTTGAATTTTGAATTTCTGGTAGTTTTAATCGTGAATTGTGGCAAATAAGTGTTTTATTTCGTTTTTATTTTGTTATTGGTAGTTTAAAATCGTCGTCAAACATGGATTTTGATATGAATGTGTACTCTAGTGACGAAGAGCCTAGACGTCCAAAAACTATACGTCCTAGATCAAATTCTTTTTAGGAATACGATAATAAAGACTTTTTGGACATATTTAGATTAAGTAAAGATACGTTAGAACATTTATCATTAGAAGATATTCTTTCACATCCAACTTATAGGTAAATTCAAAAATTCAGGTATCAGTCAGGGATTAAATTAAAATTATTTCATTTCATCTTTTCCTTAAAAACGATTGCCTTTCTTCTACTCAGCAATTACTCTTATTTCAGAGTTTTGCAGCAAATGGGTCGTTTTTAAAAATATCTGGTGATTTTTGTGTAGTAAGTAAATCTACTGCCTGCAAGACAATCAAAAAAGTAGCCCGAGCTATTTGTACTCTTCGCCCCAGATACATTAATAGCCAACCACATTAATTTGCCACAAACACCTAATGAAATAAGAGAATGCAGAGAAAAGTTTTTTAGAATAGCTCGATTTCCTAGGTGTATTGGTGCAATAGATTGTACCCATATCCGTATTAATTCACCTGGTGGGGAAAACGCAGAAATATTTCCGAATAATGAAAAAAATTTTTCTTTGAATGTAAAGACAATCAGTTTGAAATTCAGGACATTGTATAGTCAGATGGCCTGGTTCAGCACACGATTCGTATTTATTTCGAAATTCTAATGTGCACAATTTATTTGAAAATGAACATTTTGAATGAATTTTAGGTTTACTCTTGTTCTTCTCTTCTTTTAGCGACGATATTACCATAGAGAAAGTAAAATATGACATCTCTGGCGAAAACTTTACAGGATCTATTGCCAACCTTCAGAAAATATCCTAAATATTCCATTACTCAACTGATAATTAAAAGTTGTTTGAAAAACAGTACCTTGTTGTTAAGTATCTATTATGATTAATTAATAGTTAGGTAATTGAAACTTAAATAATATATTGAAAAACTGGCTGTAAGAAAGTATTAGTAAAAAAATAAAGAAAAATATATTCAAGTGAAAGATTTATTCTCCATAAAAATAAACAAAACAAAAGGTTATAAAGTTTTGAGATTCCTTTCTTACAATTGTATTCCTGCATCTTTGATTTCTTTTTCGTACAATTTTCTATAAGTATGATTTGGATCAAAAGCAGCTTCTACTTCGTCCCATAATTTCCTTTTGTTTTTTATTAGGAATTCGATAACTTTGATAGCTTGTTTTTTCTGTTGTTCGCTGCATTTCGCACATTTTGTTCGTAAAGCTTCAGGTAATATTCCTAAAATACAGAAATAAAAAGGATTATTAACATTTCCAAATGAGTATAATAGGAGCATTCATGGTATCCCTATCGATCTCCCGACCTCATTCCCATCGAGCATTCTTGTGACTAGCTACAAAAAGCCTGGAATTCCTATCAACCACCCTCGTAGATGACACTAGAACTTGCTCAGGGTAGGTCGAGACCAACCTTGAGGCAGAGTAGCTATTTTCACGATCTCAAGCACGGACTGGTTTATAAAAGACGAATATGGCGCGAACTCGACCTTAAGCATCGAGGGAGACTTGAGCACGAGTTTTGAATACGGGCATTAGAGGCCACTTCAGCGGAGATACTGTCGGCCACGTTATTAGCGAATAGTGGAATTGATGTCTTAACTCTCAAGCGGATGATGGATGGAAATCTGCAACTACTCCAGAAAGTGATGTAGATGCAAATGAAATTTTATGAAATACGCAGCCAGAAGTCTCCTGCAGTACTTCAAGAATAACAGAAAACTTGGTTAAGAACATTTCATACAAATTGAGAAAACATTTAAGTAAGTATCCAATTTTTGTAAATAATGTTCATAATTGTAGTAACTATACTATTAATATTCACATAAATACAAGTTTTATGGCCTAAATTATTACCACCCAAGGGTGGTAGTTGACTTACAGCCCGTCATGTAGGGCAGTCCATGTCTATTTGGAAATTCTTACTTACGTCCTTCAAAATGGCGTCAAAATTAATTAGACTGCTAATAAGTATCTATAGAGCTCTATTTTTCGTAAAACTCCATCGCTATAAACGAATAACAAAGAACTCTATTTATATAAAAAATCACTACTTACTCTTAAGTTCCTGTCCTTCTTTGCTGCACTTTCCTTTACCCAAAAGGCAATTGAAGTAACTCAATAATAACCTTTCGTTATGGAGTATCTCATCCACATTTATATTATTGTACTTTGATGTATAGACATCATGGTTTGCGGAAACTAGAACCACAAATGAAATGACAAACAGAGCAAAAACAAACTTCATTTCCACTACACTGTATCTGGATAACTGATGTGATAATCTTAAACATTTTCTTAATTTATATACACGATTTTTTTATGATTGTCCAGTAAAAAAAGAAATTAGTCATAATTCATTTGAAATATTTTTCAAATCTATTGTTTTTAGCGTGAAATTTTTGCATGTTATTATTTATTACCGATAAATTATGAATTTTTCAATTTTTAGTACTGAAATTATAATTTTTTACATGAAAATATCGTCGTTACCAAACAGAAACGTCTAGATTCATGTTAAATTCCCAACTTTATAGCTTTTCAGTTCAGTATATATAGGCCTTTACATTTCTTTAGAAATGACTAGCGCTCCATCTTGGAGCTCTTGGTTTTCTTTATTGTGGTGAATCACTCCACCTTGTAATCTGAGATCTCTTTTTCTTCATAGTTTTCTGTATTTTTTGCCTTGTCTATAATTTCTCTTCACTTCTTCCTGTCTTGGCACTGTTTATTCCAGTTTCCAATATCATGATGATGTCTTCGATTATTTGATTCCTCCACATTTCTTTTGGCCTTCCCCTTGGTCTTGTTGTTTGTGGTGTCCATGTAGTAATTTTTTTTATTAGCTCTTCTGGTTGTCTGCGGTGAATGTGTCCTTACCACCGTAGTCTTTGTGCCTTAACTACATTAACGATATCTTCTTCTTCTAGAATATCTTCAATCTCATTATTTTATAGGCTCCTGTACTGCTCGTTGGGCCCGATCGTTGGGCCCGTTAATTCTTCGTATGATTTTCCTTTCGAATATTTTTAGTATTTCTATGTTCTTGGCTGTAAGGCACATGGCTTCCGCTGCATATGTTACAATTTGGCGTATTGCTGCTTTATATACTTTCTTTGTTTACTCAAATTTCCATCTTTCAGTATTTTTTTGTACTTTCAAAACATCTTATTTCCCATTAGTATTCGCTTCGATTGTTATTGCTGGTAATAATTACCCCTAGGTATTTAAAGAGTAACACTTTTTCGAAAAAAATTTCACCTATTTTTACCTCTTTTAGGAAGTACTATAATTATTAATAGCCTTCATTAGTCTCGCAAGTTTTTGGTACGAACTTATGGGATAATAAATGGATGGGTCTGATTTCAGTTAAAGTTTTAAATAAAATCAGATTTTTCACTTAAATTACATTGATTAAAAAAATTATTTATTAAATGAGCAAGATAAAGAATTTATAATACAATATTCATAACAAAGTATATTTATTTTAATAAAATTGTTTTATATAAAATCTTTTCAGATTTAGGACTTGATCTCTTTTTCATATTTTTCCTTGTACGTTCCGTCCTGGTCATACTTGCCCTCCAATTCCTTATACCAATCAGGTTTATTATCGATCAAGTGCCTTATGATCTTTTTACTTGCTTTTTTCTGGGTTTCACTGCATTTTGAACAATCTGTTAACAGTGCATCGGGTAGAAATTCTGCAATCGAAAAAATATTTCACCTTTTTAAACATGAACGAAGAGTGGCTGAGATTTCTAAATGATCTAATAGAAATTATCAATTTTAATGGCCATATGCCCTTATCATCGTTATTATTACTTTTAGAAAAAAAGTGTTATATAAAAGTTGTTTGGTTACAGCTGAATTTTCAGTTGCGTGCAAATACAAGGAGATACAAAAAATAATAGTTCTTTTTTAAATGGGACACCCTGTATATTTTCACATTTTTGGAATGTACTTGTTTTTCTGATTTCAAAAATATATAATATGTTATCCCTATCTTGTACCGTTTTTGAGTTATGAAATGTTGAAAATCTGAGTTTTGGTAATTACTGTAAATATGAAAAAGATAATTTTATCGTTGAATAGATGAGGCTTTTACTTCATGTAGATCCATAGTAAATTATGAGATCAAACAATTTTATTTTGTTAAATCTACATTATATTTAACCTTAAAGTTGTGACGCGTTTCGCTAACACAGTAGCTTTTTCAAACGAATGGAGGTATAATGAGAAATTTTCAATTTATACAGTGCCTTAATACTAAATTATACGGATATTTAACAATAAAATTATAATCTATTTACAAGGAAATGAAATGAATTTGTCTAAATATGGGATTAACTGAAGTATTAACCAGTTTACCTGGAAACTCATTCACAACAATCCTACAGGAACCTTTCTAGGTAAAAAGGTTTAATAAGGGAGAATTGTTGATATCAAGTTGGTCGTTAAGAAGATTATCTGAATATTTGTTTTTATTTATCTCTAGGGCTTCTAAAAGATTTAATTTGAAGGATTTAGGTTCTATATGCAAAATTTCAAAATTTGAATCGAAAGAGTGTTGGTTTGCTAATAAATGATATGAATAGTTGGAATCTAATTTTTGGTTGTCATAACTACGTTTGTGTTCTGAAATTCTAGTTTTAAAATTCCTAAAAGTTCTACCTATATAAATTTTATCACAGTCGTCATTACCACATTTTAATTTATAAACTCCTAATTTATTTAGTTTTGAAGATTTGGATTTGTTGTTTTTAATGAATTTGGATAAATTGTTGTCGGTTTTGAAGCAAATATTTAAGTCTAAGGTTTCTAAAAATGATTTTATTTTTAAGGATGGTATTCCAAAGTAAGTTAAGCTTTTAAATTGGTTATTTTTGTTTTTATCAGAAGGAAATACTTGTTCTAGAGTATGTTTTCGTATCTTTTTATTTATGATGTTGTCAATTAAATTTGGATCGTAGTTATTGTTAACCGCTATTTGTTTTATTATGTTTATTCAATGGAACTGTTAAAAGTCTATGTATCATACTATTGAAAGCT
>CAJUYI010000286.1:83614-97438 GCA_910591695.1 Galerucella pusilla | reverse complement strand
AAACAACTACTTTCCTGTCTATATGCCACGAAGAACATTGAAATACACCTTCTGGTTTGTAATTACAATTTACTGCTATTTGAAAAGTAATTGTGGTCTAAAAAAATGCAAAACTGTCATAAGACGGAATAAATAAGTGCAAATAGTTTGTGTTCATTTTTAATTGATAATTTTTGATATAAACATTACCATTTTATATCGCATGATTTTATAAGTTGTATTTTAAATGAATACTTGCATGAGTGCACATTGATTTAAACCTATACATGATTTAAAAAAGTTACAACCATAATAATCACCGACACAGAAGAGAAAGCTGGAAACATTTAAGTATCGGTGAGTGTTATTAATGTTATGAATTCATACATGTACACTGAAAAAACTGATTTGTGAAAGTGTGGTATTAGTATTACACTACGATAAATATGATTGGTGATTATTGTGGAGCTACTAATTACCTGTGCAGTTCTTCAAATCTATTGATGGACTCATAAGATCGTTAATTCTTGGACACTAGCCCTTCACACCCAAGTGTATGTATGTATGTATTTTGGGGTGACATTCACTGAGACCTAAAAGATCTATCAATATTACATTGGGGCTGATTCCGCAAAAGGGCTCAGGCCCCCAGAAAAGTATTTCAGCCCCCCTCTTTGCTAGTTCAGCTGCTATTAAATTTCCTTCTCTTCCAGTGTGTCCTGGAATCCATAGTAAGGTCACTATATTGTTCTCGCCTAGTTCATTGATTTTGTCTAGGCATTCCCACAACATTTTGGAACTGATTACACAAGAGCTAAGTGCTTTAATGGCTGCTTGACTATCCGACATTATGATAATCCTTTGTCTTCTACACCCTAGTGTAATGTTTGTTGCAAACGTAGAAAGACAAAATGAAACAAAATTTTGTTCAATAATGAAATTTATTTGAGTGGTTCCAAAATAACAACTTTAATTGAAGAAATTTAAACCAAATATGATTATAATCAACATTGGTTGATTGGAATTTCTTTCAATAACATAGTAACTAATACTGCGTATAAGAAAATTACTTTTGATAACAGTTTAGATGTTTTAACAAGGTAGTTTCAACGGCTGTCATTTTTCAAGATCTGTAAGCTTCTTATAATGTGGGGTCCTTGAGAATTTCGTCCATGTAAGACTGGTATCTTTCCCTGTATTTGCCGTCTTTGTCGAAAGTTTCTACCAGTTTGTCGTAAAGTGGACGTTTTTCTGTGTATAGGTATTTGGCGATTTTTTTGATCTTTCTCTTTTCATTTTCATCACATTGGTCACAACCTTTGTCTAAACCTTCTTTCCAGCTCTCTGTGAATAAAAAAAATGGATGATATAAAGTACAAAAGCTACAATACGAGGATGTATTGATAGTAGACGAGTTCCATACAAAACAAAATATTGCGTTACCATAGCAACGAGCAATAACTCATTACAAGTGTCAGTGTGAAGTTGGACGCCAAAAAAGTGAACCAGAGTTACGCAATAAATTTTAAGAAAAAAGATGTCCACCGAAATTGTGAAAATCGAAAAATTGGAGTATCGAGCCATCATCAAGTACCTGTATTTAAAAGGGTTAAGAGGTAAGCATATTTACCCTTGGTATTAAGCTTAATACCCTTGGTATGTCTCCAAACAAATGTTAGACCATAGCAGGCATGAGTGCATGACCTACAGGCCTTTTAACAGGCCACTGTCATCTGAATCATCATCTGCTAAAACTTGGACTGTCGGAAGATCCGACTTGCCGTCTTTGCTTGGAAGATGATGAAACAGCAGAGCATGTAATTTGTGCCTGCCCCGCCGCGGCTCGAATCATGTATCTGATGTTTGGCAGGGTCTCTCTCTCGCACTCGGACCTGAAATATCATTCACCAAATAAAATAATCGGCTTTGTTAAGAAGCTGAATTTGTTTGGGGAAATCTGAATAGGTGTGAGCCACAATAGACTCTTGTGAGTCGCAGCGGAGGGCCTTATAGACCCACTCACCACAAACCTAACCTAACCTAACCTAATACCCTTGGTGATCAATGTCCTTCGTGCTCCCCAAGACCTAGGAAGTTTCGTGTCCAAAAATCTTCTGGAAAAGTTCTTGCTTCAGTTTATTGGGATTGCCATGGAGTAATCATGATTGATTTTTTGAATAAGGGTAGAACAATAACCGACATTACTGACCACTCTACGGGAAAAAATTGAAGAGAAAAGACGCGGAATGCTATCCAAAGGTGTTTTGGTTTTGGCAGGACAACTCCCCTGCACACAAATCTCATATTGCCATGCAAAAAATTCGTGATTTTGATTTTGAATTACTAGAACACCCCCCTTATTCACCAGATTTGGCTCCGTCCGACTATCATCTCTTTCCTGAACTGAAAAAAAGTTTAAAAGGTCGTAAATTTTCTTCCAACGAGGAAGTAATAAAAGCTGTGGAGGTCTGGTTTGCAGATCAAGAAGAAACCTATTTTGAAAGGTCTAGAGACGTTGCAGGTTCGCTGTAATAAATGTATCCAATTAAGAGGAGAATATGTCGAGTAGGTAATAAAATATTTTGACATTGAAATTTCGTTTGGTTCTATAGTAAGCTAGGAAACGTTTGAAAATACTTATGTGGGTAAAGGTGAAGAGAATGTAAGCAAGGTAAATATAAAGGTAATTGAATAAAAACGAATTTAGATAAGCTGAAGAGCTTGGAAGTTTAACAAGGATAATAATTATTATATAAGTAAGAATAAACAAAGCAGCTGATATATGAGCTGTCATATTGTATAATTAATAAATCAGAGGAGACTTAGAGCTCTTGATGCTTGTTAAGATTGAAATTGAAGCTCCAGAAATAAAAAATGACAAGGAAAACTATATCTGCTGATCTTTACAATTATTACTTGCGAAGACATTTTAATAGTGGAGAGCTACCTAGATTTATCTGTTCATTAACGACTTCATATTGTGGATCTCTTGAAAAGTATTTTCTAATTTCTAATTCTTCAAGGAAGTCTAGTTGTTAATAAATGTTTGATGTCAACTATCTAGATACCTGCTTGTAAATGTTCATTGTGTCTAAATTTCAAAGCTTCGAGTGATTTTAAATGTTATAACAAATTCCTGAAAAACATTTGCGTGTCCAAAACATATCAAAATTATACCATGAAATGTTATTTGAATTATGGCGGCACCAAGGCATTTTCTGATAGAATTTTTGTCAAAAATATTTACCTATTAATTATCAAAAAGAATAATAATAATTTTACCTTTCAAAGCTTTCCCTTCCTTGGTGCAACGTCTCTTTCCTGTGACACAGTCGACGTAGCCAATGATGATTCTGTCATTTTTCAACACTGTGTCTATATCGATATTCCTGAGAACCTTTAAATTTTCTTCTAAGCTGCCGTCAGGAGCACCGAGCACTGCCGCAACAACCACCAATACCAAAAATAAGACCGTTATACACCAACGATTCATTTTGTCGTGTTAATTTTATTCAAATCGACGAGTTTCTTCTTCGAGATATCTTTTTGATCTACAATAAACCTCAAGTGAAAAGAATCTTATATAACAATATGGTCCGCTGTGTGACGTAAATTTTATTTACATTTTACTTTAAAAAAAATTCGTCAAACCAGTTCCTGATGAAGTGGAACCTTCACGGAATACATTTTTTTTGTCTATATATATGTATCAGACAATTAATTTTTTTTTGATGCTTAATTGATAAACAGTATGCATATATTATTGGTTATCGAAGATGTTTCAGTGTCGTAGAAGAAGAATGTTCAGTAAAGGCTTTCTCTATGAATGTTATATTAAAAACATTTCGTGGAATGATTGAAATTGAAAATAATATATTTCAGAAAGTAAGATGCATGTGTCGTGAACTAAATAGGAAACGTGGAATTCTGTCTACTTTTGAATACACGCTCGCTTCTTTCTGGTGAATCGATTCCTCAAAAATATTCGTTTGCAAACGATTCACCTCCATCGATCCTCTCGATACTTGACCGCCCGTCAAAACGTTCCTCACGAGCTTGAGTTCAAATTCGGTACTTCACACATCACTCACTGTGAGTATTAAGAAGTATACGCTGAGTTTACTGGCTTGTCGTATGAATCTTTGGTGCATAATCAACAATAGAACCAATAACAGTGAATACGTTTTACAATTAACTCAAGAGATTCAAAGCCGATGATGACATTATACGATAAAACCCAGAGAAGTGCGAATGATTCGATTTAATCGAAGATAATGAATCATTCACGAACGATACAGTATAATCAGTATTAAAAATAAGAACTATATAGATTAATAATTGCAGCATTGTGCTTAATGTTGAGAAAACTAAAACCTAGACTTCGCTATCGGTGTGTACATCAGTACTAGACTGCAAAATGGAAAATTTCCTTTGAAATTTTCGTGCCATGAGTATCTTATATCCAAAAGAGTTCTGAGTTCGCATAACAAAAACCTCAACATAATTGTGGACAAGTCTATACTTGCCGCGTAAAATATATGCTCGTGTATCCGTGGGCATAGTAACTATTAGAGCCCTTTCAGACGAGACACTTTGTGGCCGGCTACTACTGTCTGAAAAGAATCGCGCGCTAAAAATACATTATTTCTAATCTGTGTCTCGTGTGAATGCGCCTATTTATATTATTGTATTTTTAGTAGCCGGACACAAAGTGTCTCGTCTGGAATGATTGATACTCTGTTTCACGTAAGAAGAAGCCACTTGAAGCTGCAGTCGTATGCGCGAACTTGTTGTCAAAGCCAGCGCCATGGTGTAAAATTGACATCCGACTTCAAAGAGCCAAGAGGTGACATAAATGAACAAGGCCGATTTTGGTTTCTGCACAAGACAGTTGGCAAACTTCAGGTGGCTTCTTCTTATATGAAACGGTGTCTACATGCGAACTTATAGTATAAGTGAAAAATATCATTTTAATCTGTTTTCAAAAGCTTATATCTAGATAATGGAATGCGGGTTTTAACCGAAGGGCTACTTGTTTAATCTTTGGTTGCCATTGATTCAACTTTGTGTCTATTCCTGATGGGGTAGCGTCAAACGAATATCAGTTGCAAATTTTGGTCAGCCGGTGGCTCGTTATAAGCAGTCAAGGTCATCCGATCCGTTTGACAAAGCTCCTTAGTAACCCTACTATTTATTTTTCTATATTAAACATAAAATGTTGTATCTTGAAAAATTATTTACATCTCACACTATTTCTCAGTACCTTTAATATTTATTAATATTAGCTTAAAGTAAATTACAATGAAAAATTACACTAATTTTTCTTTTCTTCGCCACTGGTAAATAATTGACGTCATATGTACACAATAGGAAATTGTCTGGAATTAAAATCTTACAAACTATATTATTAAAAAGAAAAAACAAAGAATTGGTCAAAATTATCTGCTACAGCTTGATTGAATATTCATCAATAAAAATATATTTTTCTTATAATTAGCAGTGTTTTTTTCAATAATCATTATTGTTTTCGTTGTTTTAATACGTGTCTAAATGTATGTTTATGCTTGGAATATTTTTGTGTTTTGCTAGTATCATGGGTCTAACTAGTAATTAATAAACTAGTTTTTTTAAATATTATCTGATATTGATATTACGTTACAACTTGAGGAAAACCTTCAAATATCTTCTGTATGTTCCTTGTGGTCTATTGATTATTATTTTTGTTATTTTTTGGAAAATTATTTTCACTTCAAAGTTTTTTTTTAATTTTGACCTCATTTAATTCCATAACTATACAATAAATAATACTTTGAAGTTTAAGACTGCTAAGGATAGATTATATTTTTGATAAAAATGTGTATAATGAAATATTTTTTGACAATAAATCATAGCACTGTAGATTATTTATTCATATTTCTAATATTAGAAGATAGAAATCAGTTTATACCACCTCAGGAGAAAACTATTATTAGTATTATATTCTCTCAAGTGGAAGGGGAAGGGTAAATGCAAAGATTATACTTATGACTGTAGTGTTCCGCCGCGCTTCCACCTCAAGGCGCAATTCTAATTTTAAATTCATAGTTTCCCGAGCCAAAAAGAAGTTTAACAAAAAAATGTATGGAACTAGTCGAAAGGATACTAAACAAAACTTAAAACAGAGAGGGAGCTCTTCTGAATTCTGCATCAATAGGAGTTTTTTTTTCTCCATATACAGTTTTTGGTAACATCTCCAACTCCTCTACATTAGTTCGGTCACTGACTTGTTCAAACTTTTTAAAATATAGATGTATATTTCGAAAAAAGCTTTGGCATTTCCTGCGTCTGTTATTCTTTCGACCATATTATCTTTTGTGACAGTTCTGGACCGATGTTTTTTAAATAATATATTTTGTCGGGTTTGGTAAGGTTCTACCCTCGGAATTTAGCAACAATTCTTTTTATTAGGAAGCCCTATTGCTATAGAAGATTTTAAAAGAAAATAATTCTTAGATCATGAACTTTTGAAAGAGAAAATCGCAACTAAAAGTACTAAAAATCTCATATCGATGCGTGCCTCGTGACGACTTGAAAATCATCTACAAAAAGTTTAAGATATTTTTACTAAAAAATTTGTGGTACATTCAGAATTTATAGAGGAATATTTAAAACAGAAAATTGGGACATATATTTTATGTGAAGAAATGGTTAGAATACTTCAGATTTGTAATAATAATATTATTTGTATTCCACATGAAGTTTCCCAAAAGGTGGAGGGGGGGCAAAGATCCCTAGTACATGAAGCAGGCAGTCATTTTTCAAATAGAGCATCATGTATATCCGTTTTTGAATATCAAATATTAGAACATTATTTTTTTTTACAATAAATTGTTTTTTAGCGACTAAAAATAGATTGCTGCTAGGTAAATATAGTTATTTTATTATTATTTATTTTTAATTTATATACCACTTTATCCATTAGTGTTTTTCATTGTTACTTTGAAGGAACTAAATTTTACCTTAATGATAAAACCATGTTCAAAGTAAATAAATTAATTAGCGAAGAAATTAAATTTTGTTTTTATTTCAAGCCAATAGTTTGGACAAGGTTGTTGTCTATTACTCATTATACAGGGTGTCCCAGGACTCCATACCAAAAACTTTAGATGAAGTTATTTCATAACGCCCTGAATAATTTTTGTAAGAACATAATATCCGTATAAGTTCGTCTAAGAGATACCTAACTTTGGAAGGTTAAATGTGTTTCTAGTCTCGAAATATGGTAATCACTTAAGGGACTGTGTAATTTTGAAACGTAAATACCTAACGAACTTATTTTGATTTTTTTTTAATTTGCAATAAGGATTTCATTTCAAGTATTGCTTGGCCTACAACCATGGCCAACCAGCCTGTGCTGGCTGTCATTTGACAAAATATTTAGTACAGAAAGACAAAGTATAAAATTTCAATTATCTAGTAAATGTGAAGAAACCACTTTGTTGTTACAGGAAGGAAGCACTGTTAAGTAATAGAATCACGAAAATAAAAATATACAAACTTTCCTTTATACCAGCAGTCACGTAAACGGAACTGAAAGAAATTTGTCCATCAAAAAAGGCGATGAAAAGCAATGAATATTGGAGTCACAATTAAAAATATACAGAAGAGAAACGAAAACGAGTCAAAATGAGACGGGAAGATTTAGAAATATTTTTAGATTTTATTGTTTAGTATTTAACAGGCTGCAAAGTTTGTCTTTGAGAAATTATAGTTTTCTCAGTGTTGAAACAAAACTCGTTCAAGTCAGACAGAATATGAATATTGAGCCTTGGGGTACATAATTATCTACTACTTATTGGTAAATAACAAATACTTTTGCTATCAGTGCATCGGTAAGTTTAATTCAACGTTTGGTTATGGAGAAGCATCAAAAACAACTTTAAAAAATACATCCAATGAATAGATTATATAAATAATATTATATTTAATTTAACTTTCTTTGTTCTCCTTGAATTTAGAGTTGAATTCAGTAGAATTAATGCAGTAAGTATCTATTTTATTTGGTAAAAACATTAATGTCAAGAATAAATATTAAAGTTATGTAAAAAACCCAGATGTTTACATTTTAAGTTGTCAGTTCTTGTAACTGAATCCAAACTATCGGTGACTGACCAAGGCTATCAAATAAACAGAATCGTTTGTTACTTCTTGATTAACAAGCCATCGTGGCAAGTTTTTTTAACAGTAGAGTTCTAAACGCTTTTAAAGAGGATATAACAAAAATTAATGTTTCAGTTACGCTGACAATTAGGCATGATGACAGTCACTAAGAATCACTAAAATATTGATTTGTTAAAGTTATATAAGATACAGAGATTCTAAAGAAATCACTTATTTTTATTTTACATGTGTGATTACATTTTTTTTAGTAAAAATATAAGCACAAAATTTAACCATCCGCCATCTTATCTCAAACACCAATCAGTAGAGAGTGACGTCGTACTTTCGCAAATATCTATGATCCGAACCTACAAACCGTGGATCCGAACATCTGTTTTGAATTTACTTTGTTGGCTTTGCTTGGTTCATGTGTCATGTGTCTGAAGTTTGACTCATATATAAGAAATATAATCTGTCTACGGTTTGACTTCGACGACTTTACCACAGGACACAGATCATAGATAACTTATCGACACAGATCACCTATAAATGGTATTTACGAATTGATGATGTCATAGACAGACGCCATTACTATTCTAGCGTTTTGGCGTATAATTTGAAATGTGCTTTTTTAAGTTGAATATTCCCTTCAAAAACTTTTTTTCTTACAAAAATATCATTTATTGTAGATAAAGTTTATACGTGAGAACATCGTGGAGCAGTTTTTCAAAATCAGTCATCTTGCATATTGACTGACTAAAAACTCAGTAGCACTATACAAGGGGAGACATGGTACACCCATGAGTCCTGCTCTGGTCATCAAAACAATTATTGTACTGAAGATACTGAAGAAATATATTAACTCCATGACACGCAAAAAGACTCAACTTAAATAGGTTGAGACCCAAGATTAGCCTGTGCTTCTTCCACTGATGGTTTCTACCACATGAAGAAAACTGATAATACACATCCTGGAGGTTATTATTTTGGCTCTCAAGCAAAAATTAGTTTTCAGTGATGCCGTTAGGGACAGAGATTCAAACTAGTTAAATTACAATGCTATTAACATTGATAAACTTGATTATAAATTGATTTATTATTAAATGTTATTGAAAATATAAGTTTGAAATATTAGTGTTGACGACTGGAATACAGACTTGTACTGAGCACGTCCCCCGAGGATGCACTACTATAGAGTGAGTCCACCATAGCTGACAGTTGAAATCCCGCCAGGCTTTAGCATAAAGTGGATCCACTTGAGATTCTCTACCAAGTGACTTTAGGCCATTAGCTGAGCTAATAGTCTTGTCATCTTCTAGAGACTCTGTTTCTTCGGGGTGGTTGTCGTCTTCATGGGTGGAGCTTACTTTCCTTCCTTGTCGTCCTGCGGCTGGTGCCTGCGGGAATCGCTTGAAGTTTGCTGTATCTTCTTCCTGGCAGTTCACGCAGGCTGCCGGCTTGTCCTTCGGTCTGGGACACTCGGTGGAATGGTGAGGTTCTCCGCACTTGATGCATGCTCTGACCGTGAAGAAATACTGCTAGTTGCAGCGTGAGTCAGTCTATTTCCTTTTTCCATATTATCTTCCCATATTATATATGCTGGATCTTCCCGATCTTTTCGTTTTTTTGATCCAGGATGGATTTAATTTCATAGCTCGTAGACGTTTTCGCAGTTTTAAATAAAAGTAACCATACTTGATATCTAACTTTAATCATTTTCTTCATAAACTATCTACTTAATTTTACAACAATTTCTCGCCTACTCGCCGGCCCTGTTAATACAACAGTGAGATTCATGGTAACTATTTAATTTTGCTTTTTTTTTGTAGAAGCTAGGGAACACCCAGTATATGTAAATAGTTGGGAATACCCTTATTTTAGTAAACGTTACAAATATTGGTGTCAACAACATTTTCTTCTCTACAACCTAATTTTACCAGTATATATTTTACATAACCAGTTTTCTTATTACTTACTTATTGTGTGTCGCAATGTCTAAAGTCGACTCGGCTACAAAATTTTTTTCTTCTAAAATGATTTGCGTAATCGTTTTATAGTTTCACCGGTAGAACGTAATGCTCGATTTCGCGTCGGTTAGTATTTTATTATTGACTTTTATTCAATAACGTCACTTTGTTTCTAAGAAATATGCGTTGTGGTTTTGGGAATTGTTTTCAAACATATTGTCACTAGTAAAAGCTTTTCCTTGTATAATTTAATAAGTAATTAAGAACACGATAGATCAGATTGGGCCTTGTTTTTTTTATACAATATACTCTTATTAGTCCAGTAAGTGAACACCTGAAAATATCGAAAGCTCCTGAAATGTCGCTGAAGAAGAAGACGCAGGTGTTTGTAAACGAGAAAAAGCTTAACGAGATTGAGTTTACGTAAGAGAGGAAAATGGCCCCGTAAACCCTGGAAAACGTGTTTCTCGCTAATATCTGGCTAAATATGCGAATTAGAGAATTTTTTTTCAGATATAAAATAAAGATCGTCTTATTATCTACAAAAGTGGTTCCTGTCATTTTTTTCTAAAATTCGATAGTTATCGAGGTAATGAGACCTAAAAGTCTCCTCATTTTAGCTGCTGATGCTCTGCCTTTTGGAATTCTGCTGTCTATGCATATTAACTTGTAAGCGGGCGGACGAATTGCAAAAAATTGACATTTTCCGATGATTCAAGGTTCATCACAATGGGAAGACTCGTAACTATCATTCCATGTGACATGCAGTTCGTTCGTACTTAACAAAAATATAAGTTTTTTTCCACAAAATTTTGAGACTATTTCATTAATTTGTTCATATTTTTTCAAAAAATAGTCTTTTACCCCAATTTTTTTTATAATGGAACTTTAGGACGTCTTGAATGATCTCAGGCATTTTTTTTAATATCTTTTTTGAGTTTTGATAAAAAAATTGATTTGTTTATTCATTTATTTGAAAAAAAGTCCGGCTTTCATCGGTGTGATCAATTTCCCTGATTTCTGGAAATTGATTGTATTTTAATAAAAGTCAAAAAGTACATTTCAAAACTAGACACTCTAAGCTTTAAAATGATGTGCATTGAAAAGAAATATATGGGATGATACATTTTTAAATCGCGCTTGTTTCACAGATTGAACAGAACTCCGAAAATCAATTTTTTATCAAAACGCAGGGAAGATATTAAGAAAATCTCTGAGATAATTCAAGACCTCCTAAGGTTCCATTATAAGAAAACATTAGGATAAAAAACTATTTTTTTTTAAATATGAGCAAATTAATGAAATAGTCTCAAAATCTTGTGGAAAAAAACTTTGACAGCTTTTTAAAACATTTTTGTCAAGTACAGACGAGCTGCAAGTCCCATGGAATGATAGCTACGGGTCTTCCCATTGCGATGAACTTTGAATCATTGGGAAATGTCAATTTATTGCCGAGTTATGGAACAATTCGTCCGCCCCCTGCATAGAGTGCAGAATTCCTACAGGCAGAGTAGCAGCTGAAATGAGGAGACTTTTAGGTCTCATTATCTCTATAACTATCGAATTTTCGAAAAAAAATTATAGGCACCATTTCTGTAGATAATAGTAGATAATTTTTTTTGAAGAATTCTCTAATTCGCATATTGATCCAGATATTAGCGAGAAGCCCGTTTTCCAGGGTTTAGGGGGCCATCCGTAAACTTTTTCTCGTTTGGAAACACCTGCCGTTACCTACAAATTGAGCCCAATGTGAAGTCTTCAGGGACTCTTCAGGAGCTTTGTCCCGTCATTTACTGGACTATATCTGCTACAGTTGCATAAAGTTTCTTGCTTAAAATAAGTCACTAAGTAAGCTGTAACAGTCGTACCCTCTGACCCATTATATCAAAATAGGATGCAGACGTACCTTTGGTATTGGAAATGTGTCTTAGGTTTTTTTTCTACTGTCCCACTATGACAGTTCTCGTCAGTTCTGTACTTTGTTGTTCACGGTTAATTATTATTTATGAGAAGTGACTATTAATCTTATTGTTATATTTATGTAGATAATACAAAAATATGCCTAGATACACGAAAAAACATAAGCATTATGAAAGTTCTTAAGTATATTTTCAGTTAGAAAAGGAAGCTGGTAATTATTTCATAGCCTTTTCGAATTTGGCTGTAGGTATACGATTCTGATGATATTATTATTCAAATTTAACGTTAGCTATATGTCAAAATAGCAAATAAAGTAATAGTCCAGTAATTTAATGCATTTTAAACCCCAATCTGCGAAAAAATACCTAGTGAGCTGGATTCTCGTATACACCTTCATTACAGTGTTGTAATGAAGATGTGAAAAATCGACATCGATATTGTGCCGGCTAAAAAAGTTATGAAGGTCAAAAGGTCACGAAAATCAGTTTTTCGCAAATTTCTCGCGACCTATTGCTCGGAGGTCAATAGCATCCATTATAAAAATTGTTCCTAGTGAAATTGTCTACAAAAAATATTCCTTGCATTTTTCTGTAAAATTAACTGTTTTTGGAGTAGAGCGCTGCGAAGACTACCTATGAGGTAGAATGCAAGGCGCGTTTTTTTTACATGGTTTCCCCCGTCTATGATATTCAATAAAAGGTTTTCTTATTCAAGAATAAATAATTTTTCATTGGAATTGTGAGAAATATAAAAAAAATAACTTTAGTATATAAATTAGTATATAATTTAGTATACAATAGGTCGCGAGATATTTGCGAAAAACTGATTTTCGTGACCTTTTGACCTTCATAACTTTCTTAGCCGGCACGATATCGATTTCACATTTTCATTACAACACCATAATAAAGGTGTATACAAAAATCCAGCTCACCAGAAATTTTTCCGCAGATAAAACCTTAAATGGCTGGACTATAAACGACATACGATATTTGCCTAAGTTGAAGCCTGCAGACTTCCTAAAATTCCTCCGGGAAATAGGACTAAAGGAACTACTAGTTTCTGAGACTCTCCTCGGAAACTGAGTAGAAGTAAGGGGGCACAATAGATCTTTTAGGTCTCAGTGAATGTCACCCCAAAACACACACAGACATAAACGACATACTCAAAACCCGAATATACGTCACAAATTATGACGCACACCAAGAAGAATATTGTATTTTGTCCACGACCACCTAATAATAAGCCGATATTTTACCTCCTAACAAAAGGTATATCTACTAGAGTGAATTATGGTTCATAATACACTGGAGTGTATTATGGTTCATAATACACTGGAGTGTATTATGGTTCATAATTCACGACTAGAGATAGGGGTACAATATGAAATAAACTTTTAAATCTGTGTATTTTGTTCAGGAAATTTGTTTCTGAAATATGTCGTATCGATAAAATATCGAAATCTTTAGTATTGATACTTTTCATAACGATATTTTCTAATATTAAGTACGGTATCCGCCAAAATAAACAGTACCGAAACAGAGAGTGCTGTGGAGATGTTTATGTAATATGGATTTGTCATATTTGACTTAATTGTCATTAGTTGATATATTAATAGTACGCTGCAGTTAAATTTGATTTAAAAATGATTCTAAGTTTTATTGGTAGAGCATTATTTTCGTTCATTCGGAAAAGGTCGTAATGATGGTCCAAGCTTAGAACAGGTGTCAATAGAATATCAACAAAAATTTAATAAAGCAGCTCCTAGTAAAAGGGTGATGTTAGCTGTTGTTGAAAAATTTCGTCGCACTGGTAGTGTATT
>CAJUYI010000286.1:65612-78614 GCA_910591695.1 Galerucella pusilla | reverse complement strand
GTTGATCCCCTTTTTTATGTATCGTTATAATTTGACCTATATTCCATTCCACAGCAAAGTGATTACTTTGCTGCCTGTGATTATACATTTCCATAGCAACCAACCAAAATAAAGAGATTGTGGGAATTATAATAATTTGCAAATACAATACAAATACAATACAATCGGAGAAAAAATTATATGTTCAACTCGGCAGCAAAGTAGATTGACTGCCTTGGCAGAATTCCTAGCCTCGCTACGCTCGGCTATGAATTCAGCCTCGGCAGTCAATCTACTACTTTGCTGCCTAGTTAAACAAATAACTATTATATGCCCAAACTCTATCCTATGTTCTACTTACATCTACTGTATTCTGAAAATACGCTAATTTTCTAACGGGTAAACCGGAAATAGGCCATTTATATAAATGTGTCAGAACAAAACTTATGGTAATTTTAAACCTAACTGTGAAAACCGCATCTTATTATCTGAGACCGTTCCGTTCAAAACAGAATATAATGAGACACCCTGTATTAAAATCGCGAAAGTAAGCAAATTTCAACGGGGTTGGGACTGCAACGCGGTAAACAATGTCTGGAGAATGGTCGCGTATCCATAATACAATAGTTACTACGTCTGAACACCTGCCTGTGCTGAGTCGCGGTAAGATAAGTCTGGGTAGAGAGAGCATTTTTTCAGTCATTCTTTACCGCGTTGCAACACCATGTATGTGCTGCAGCATAGTATAAACAATGCCAATACGCCACCGGGTCGACAATTTCGCAATTCGCGCGAATCTTGGTGTCATTTCCAAGCCGTAACGAGCTACGGAAATGAAAGCTGGCAACATTGCGCATTCTCCGCTCTTTCTTAAATTTGTGACCATCCGATATCAAGACAGAATTGTCAAAAATTGTCAAATATTTTTAAAAAATGGCGGATTTTTGGTACTTTCAATTGCGATTTTCTCTTTCAAAAGTGGATAATCCAAGAATTTTTTTTTATTAAAACGTTCTATAGCAATAGGGCTTTCTATTAAAAAAAATCGTTGCAAAATTCCGAGGGTCGCGAACCTTACCGGACCCCTCTATTTTCTGAAAGGGGTGATAAAGTTGATGTGTTCATCCCAAATTCGAAGTTTTGAAGACCATCTAGCGGGAGAGTAAAGTGCTAAGCCCGAACTGTTTGTGGAAAACTCGCATATAACATTGTACTTTTGTCCATCAAGAATTATACGATCTCTAATGCGACAAAAAATGTCACTGACATTTGACTGATCGTCTTAATTTTGCATATTGGACCTATTGGACTGACACTCATAGAATAAATATATCAACTGACAGCTCTTTCAGCTCTAAATAGTCGCAAGGTAACATCTAGACAGGCAGAATAATGCTAGAAAGAACTGAATGAACTGGCAGACCACATTAAGGTAAGATTTGTGTGGGTGCCGAGACATAATGATATTTCAGGAAATGAACAAGCTGATGAGGTCGCGAAAAGAGGTTCAGTAACGACATTTGGACCATAGCCACAAAGATGGTGGTCCGAGGACAAATACGAAAATGGGTACAAAACAAAACACAGACTACAGTGGAGGAACACTCCAAAGCAGGTACACAGTAAGACCTTCACAGGTGACATACAGCTGCATAAAATGGGGGGCTGTACAACGGGAATCTCAGCGGCAGACTTTGTTGCATGGAGACGGAGACCGTAACCCATATCTTGTCTGACTGTGAGGCATTAGACTCCAGAAGGCAGACAATCTTCGGAGAGGCCAATGTGCCGCCTGAAGCGTATGGCACGCATTCAGTTGACCTATATGGTTTTCTCGAAGGTACGGGAATGACTGGGTGGGTGGAGTGAATGTGGGGGTAGAGTACAATAAGCCAACTGGCTGCAGTAATACCGGCACAATAACGGCTCTCAGGATAAGAAAAAAAATCCAAATTATGGCGAAACATATTTTACACATACAAATAAATACTTACTTCATATAAAACAAAAATACTATTTTTCCAAATACCTCCGTGAACAATCAAAGATTCTTTAGGTACATTGGAAAGAACCTCCTCTATTATGTATAAAATGCCATGTTTGATATCCTTCATCAGTTTATTTCTTAAATCTAATCTATTTTCTTCACGCAATATCTCAAGAACCATAAGTAACCCAGGTCGTAATCTTTTTTCAACATTCGATTGATAATATAAGAACCTAGTATCGGGTTGCCACTGAGATATAGTCTCATTGAATATTAAAGGGTGTTGATTTTTAAAAGCGAAAGAAAGTGCGTGGAAACCAGCACACGTTTTTAAAATTGCCAATAACGTATTTGTGGATAAAACGGTGGAGTTATTCAATTCTCGATACCCTTGTGCAGTGATGTCATTAAAAATCATAATTTCTCTGTCTTTGAGCGACAATATTTCCTGACAGTGAGGTATTGGTATTAGGAACGTATCATCTGCGAAATTTTTTCCACAGGCTAGTTTTATCAATAATTTAAAAACGTATTTGTATAAAAATTGCTTTCTTTTATACGCCCTTCTAATATGTTCGTCTTTTTCAGTCAATTTTTGACTGATTTGTAATCTCAAGTCCACAAACAATTGTCTTCCATCATGATCACTACCGGCTACGTGCGCTAAAATTACCATTCCACCTTTTCCGTACACAAATGCACTAGTGTCCACATTAATCTTTATTTCATATTTGCAAAATTTTTCTTCGCGTATTGTACTTTGCACGTAAGAAAATATCTCCTGTTCTGTCACTCCATCCAACATTTTCACAAACATGGAATTTTTAATAACGACACACTGATAACATTTAAACTTATCTCACATATTTTTCCTAATCATTACAAATGAACTGATTCTTATCAGAATATTTATTAGTATAAGGTCTATATAAGTTAATAATAATCCAATCTCGAATTTCTTCCGTAAAGGCGTTAATCCGTATTAAAAGTTAAATGCAAAATAAGATAATTATTAATTAGAAAGTACCAAACATTTTAAACAAGCAACGCTGCTTTCATATCACATTGATAGCTGGAACTGAAAACACGCCCAACGCTGATTGCGAACAATTATTCAAAATTAGTTTAAACCCAAACAAAATAAATATGGCTATGTGGCCAATGTCAATGCCTTTCAAACGAGATATCACTTGCCATAAGGTCCTATTTAAAATTATTGTCCAGAGTGGAGCTGTGACGTCATCTATTACTATTACGCCACCTGTTACCATTCGTAGAGAAGTTTATAACACTTTATTTTCACCCTCCAAATTTTATTAATGTAAGTGCAGCCGTTCAAAAGATACGAGGGGGGGAGGGGACTTTTGAATAGCACTGTATAATTAAAATATCACAGTGAATGTAACGAACACTTGGTATATATTTAATATGGTGGTAATTGATAAGATTATTTACTCAATTTAAATTGAAAATCCTATCATGTAACACCTTATCGTGAAGTTTTTTCAAGTGCGAAGTATTGTTAACTGTTCAAAAACATAAATATTTAAGTGTGTTAAATATTTGCAATAATATTTGGCTTACCTCATGTGAAATATAAACATTACGTAACAAGACATCTCCATGAATAAGAACAGATTCTGTTGGCACGTTAGAGAGAACTTTGTCGATAATTGATATGGTACCTTTTTCGGTATCTTTCAAAAGTTGTTTTTTTATGTCGTCTCTGTTTTCTTCGACCAACATATCCAACGCCATCTGTATACCAGTCCTCAGGTGGTTTTCAATATTTGATAATAAGAACACATCTTTGATTTCAGGTAACCACTTTTTCAAAATGTTCAAGAATTCTCCCGATTTTTCAAATTGGACTGTGAAGGAAACAGCGTGCAACGTCGCTAGACATTTTAAGACGGCAGCTGTGACATTTTGATCAGTAAAAAATTGTGAAGGAAGTGGTTTATATCCTATATCCGTTATCCTATTGAAAATCAGAACTTCACGATTTTGACTGGTAAATGTTTTATAACATAGAGGTGTAGCAAGACTGCATATTTTGCGGGCATTATGTTTTTTTAAAAAATTATTGATGTGGGGAACTATATACGTATAGAAAAAAACTTCTCTTTTGTATGCTTTTCTTACGGGATCTTCAATGGAAGTGTCATCACTTATTTTCACACAAAAGTCCATTTGAAGTTGTCTACCACCATAATCTGTCCCAGATACATTGACCTCTGTTAGTATTCCTCCACCTCCATACATAAAGTGATCTTTTACCACCGAAACTTTTGTTTCATAGTTGAAAATGTTCAATTCTTCTGCCACTTTTTCGATGTACGAAAATATTTCATTTTTCGTTACCTCGTCTATCATGGTACAACGTTTGTGATAAGTTTTTTCAGTTTTTTGTTACCTACATTGTTTTTATCTCGAGTATCTTCGCTAATATCTATATCTCGCATAATTAAAAAAAAAAGTATTTATTTTAACTTAGAGTGTATTAGCGGTGAAAACACTTTATTTACATTATTTTATCTATACCTATTTATGACTGACAAACTAGGACACCCATTCTATCATATCAAATTTAACGATATCATTTCTTTGATCACGTGTTATACTATATAATAATACTATTTAGACAATGGGCCCAACAAATTTGTAGGGTAAACTTTTCTTTCTGACGTAAAAAGATACCCAGTTGAAATTTGAGCCCTTAATATTAATATTAAGATAGCATTTTTTTAATTCCCTTAAAAATAATATCATGGGAAAACTTATTTTTGCTTCTTACGATTTTTTTTTTCGCTCAAAAGACCTAATATTTTTTTATTAGTCCACGCGTTCAAGTTATTCGAGGTCGAAGTTCAATTTTTCAAAAATTTCATGAAAGTATATTAGGTTTGTTCGTAGAACAGTCAGAAACTATCAGAAACCGTCAGAGGCATGCGCATTGAAAAAAAAGCGTTCGCAGAAACAATTTGGCAATTGGTGATTTAACAAGTATATTAAAGTATAAGGGGGCGTCCATTAATTACGTGAGGTATTTTTGAGGATTTTTTGACTCCCCCTCCCCCCCTGGTGAGATTTGGTAAGATTTTCCTTAACTCCCTCCCCCCCTTCCCTAATCTCACGTGAGATTTTTCAAATTTTGTGTTTTGGGTGTAAATGTGTTGGATTATTTAAAAAAAAACAAAAACACAATATGTTCTACTACTTTTATTTAAGACTAGCAAAGACTAGTGTTTGAGAGTGTTGCTATTATTTAAAATCACATTAATAAAATTAAATAATAAATACTTAAATGGAACTTAATAAAAAATCTATTCTAATTCAGTCCACGGAGACTCGTGCACAGCCTCAAGTGTGATTACTGGAACCAACATATCCAAGTGATTTTCAATAAAATCATCTGCTCCTTCAACTTCACTCTGACTTAGCCACGTTGTCGCTTGCACACAGAAGCTCAGTAGCTCGTCTTGTGATAATCCGCGAGGGTCGCAATTTGCGTGTTTGCACAACTCGTGCGTGATGGGCCGCACGTCGATGTTCTGCTACTTTTGTGGTGGAACACTATCAGAGGTCCTAGTGTTTCCCTGGAATCAAAATATCGCTATGAAGACTCAAGACTTGCAAATTAAAGTCCCTCAGAATAAAATAATACATTTTTTTTATTTAAAAAATTAAAAAATATTGAATCATGTCAAAACAGAAATCACCTCATTGATACATTCTAACTGTATTTTTGGCATATCTCAATCAAAAATTTTGTTCCTTTTTTTCTTATGCCGAATGATTTTTGAAATTTAAATTTATAAAAAAATTACACCTATTTAACTATCTGAAGTATTCCTTTCCCGCATCGCAATTTTGGAATGTATTGCACATAAAATTAAATTTAAAATATTAATAAAGGCAGTTAACCTACCTTAGAGAGGAATCAATGCTAAAGTATTTCGGGCCTTTCTTTCCGCTGCTTCTCTTAGAAGCTGATCGATCTCACGTTGAACGTGCTGAACCAAATCTTCTTTCTTCGGGAATTTTTGTTTTGCTATGTTCCATAACTTCACCACTTCTTCCTGACAACACTTTTTTGTCTTGTAGACGTGTCTTTTATTATAAGCATTATAATATTCTTGAAAGCTCATCTTTAATTATTAAAAACGTTGCTTGAATAGTTTAATAATTTACGTAATACGGACATAAACAAAGCAGGTTAGAATCTGTCTGTGCGTCGCTGTTACTCGGCTCTTTACGCAGCGGCGTTCGGCGAGTCACGCGTATCGATCTATCGATACGGCCAGTCGATAGCGCTTAAACAATCGAGGCTATTGGACTGCTCAGGGTTCGAATGCATACGATAAACATAATTATAAGATTTTTCCATATTTTATTATAGAAATACTTTTACTATAATTTAACTTTACTTTCACGCAATTTTACACCATTTTCTACAAGAAAAAAAATTACGTGAGATTTACGAAAACTATTGGGAAAAGTAGAATTCGATAGATGGCGCTCTGAAATGTCAATGTCATGTTAGCAACGAGTAAAACAAATCAGCTATCGTATAAGCCGTGGTTTTATTTTGCTCTTATTTTCTGTGTGTTTTCTAAAACTTTTGCTTTTTCTTTGATTTTGCTTTAGTATTTTGTGTTGTTAAACTAAGTTTTCACTCCAAATATTTTTATTTTTGGAGTAATAGGTATGGTTTATATTTGTGAAAAGTACAACAAGCGTTCAATTAACTGTTTAGCTTTATGATTTCGTGTTTTTATTTTATTTTTGATATAGGTAGTCATATCTACAAAAGTTGCAGGGAAGGTACGTTTGTATTAAAGTAATATTTTAAATCTTTAATACGCTTATTTTCTCTTTGATCTGCAATGAAAACAAAAAATAGAATAACATAACCTCTTCCATAATATCTCTGATTATATAAGAATATTACCTCGGAAATGATGACAGTTGAGTTAAATAGAAAAACACAGTTTTAAACTTGTCACTGACACAAAATTAAAAAAATAAACTACGAATTTACGGTAATTACGTTGGTTTGCATATAGGTAATACAAAAACAATGCAAAACGAATTATTTTACTCGTTGCGACAGTCACAATTTTTCCACCAGAGGTCAGTTTCAAAATATCAGTTAATAACGTTGATCTCTGATAGATGTCGACCAATAATTATTTTGGTTAAATCCAATGCTATCTAGCGTTTAAAAGCTGAACTAGAGACGCCATATATTCTCTAAAAGTAGCACCAGATGTCACTCTTCGTCAATTTTTAACGACCGGACTAACAAATTAGTCTTTTATGCCATCTAGCGTTGAAAACCTGAACTGTGGACACCATATATTATTCTGTAAGAGTAACATTAGATCGCCATTGATCTTATTCATGACTCCCGCAAATTTAACTGAACTACAAAAATTTTTTTCATCAAGTTCCTTAAAAATAACATTAAAATACATCTATAGCAATAACTTTATTTCAAAACATACATTTTTCCTCTTAAAAATCAAATTAAAACATTTGATAGTACACTGTAAAGAAAAATCTGTTAATATTGTATTCATGCATACTGGAATAAGACTTTTTTTTGCTTTGGGTTTAAGTATTTCAACTTTTTTTAACAAAAAAAATCATATTTTTCAACCCAATCCATTCATACTTTCCAACCAACTTTATTCCAACTAATATTCGATAATGATATCCGTGCCACATAATCTTCCTCAGAAGATCCTAGATATAGAAAGTTATTAAAAATATATGCCTCTGATATGGCTCGTATCCTTCTGTTTGTTGCATGTAGACTATCCACAATTTCACCACTTTCAGAAATCCGTAGTACAGTAGCTCGAGGGGCATCAAATAATTTAGACAAAGGAGCAATTCTTCCGATCTAAAAAAATTACCCATAGTATGCCATTTCTGATAAGATTAGACTTTGACAAAGCTATATTTTATTTTACTTACAGTGTGAGCTGGAATTTTTGTTATTTTAGAAGGATATATTCCATCTATTGTTTTAAATAACAGTTGAAAAAGTCCCATACACCGAGCAATAAATTTTCTAATTAATGGAAACTGTAGTAAAGTTTGCAGCATACTGGGACTATTAGGATCTACTGCAGATACAAGGGGTACCAAAAAATCACCCTGTTCATCTAAATTTATATTATCTGGAAGACCTGGTAGCCCCTCAATAAAAATATCATGAGTTCCATTCTTTGGTCCTTTTAGATAATAACGAAGGATTCTGCTGGTGATAGATTCTGATACTATGACAAATTCCTCATTACTAGATAAAGCTACTCCATTAGCAGTACTAAGTTTATCCATAAGTACAGTATTTATTTTGGTTTTGGCATTGTAATGTACTAATCTGAACCAAAAAATATATAAATACAGGTAAATGGAATAGGTATGTCACTTACCTGCCAGATGGATCAGATAACACTTCAAATAATCCCTCTTCCAAGTGAAAATTGCTTGAAGTGTCAGTCCAATATATATCACCATTTTTAGCTACTGTAAGTCCATTGAACCATTTAGGTGTTTTACCTTCAACATTAACATTGGGGGGAACGAGGACATTCTTTTTTCCTACAAATTTCGATCTTAAGCAATTCAGTTGAAAGTATTTCATTATATAAATATACCTAAATTAGAAAAAACTAACCATTATTAACATCAATTGACAATATTCCATAGTATGCATCAGCTACATATAAAACACCATTATGAAACTTTAATCCCAATGGTCTGCCACATATTGGTTCATTATAGGACCCTGTACAAGGTTTTCCAGTTTGAACGATATGTGAAATGTGTGGTCCACTTAATTTGACAATTTGTCCATCATATAGTCCAGTGTAAAGATCACTATTAAAATCTGCAAATGCTTCTGGTCCAACTAATCGATCTTTGTACAGGATTTCGACATTGTTTAATTTTTCATTAAGTGCTAGTGATCCTGTCAGTGCTTTAGTTGGAGGTAATCTGAAATTACAGGTTTAGGTGTAAATATTGCTAAACACTTAATTCTGAGTAATGATTTACAATCTACTCTGGTACATTATAATTTTTAACACCAGAATCTTAGTCGTTTGTAAATAGATGTTTGAAATATAAAATGCTCACTTTACTGATTTGGTGAATTCAGTATGAGGGGGCAAACCTGGCACAAACAGTACTAGGGCTATAATGATACAAACTTCCTTAAATAAACTGAAAAACCATTTTAAAACTCTTTGGATTCCCATTTTTAAGGAATATTCATATTCTGAAAATTAAAAATTTTGGTTTTGAAACTAAAACCACAGAGTTAGATGGTATACTCTGTGCTAATATACACATTTGTATATTATATTTTGACATTAATGTCAAATGTCACGTTTCATAACAAGTGGACACTATACACTCAACCCTTGTCTATGGTTTTCAACTCAAAAGTTTTTCAATTTGTCAGAAACTATGCTGTTAAACAACCTCCTCCTTCTCCTGAATAAATCTAATTCTTGTCACATAGTCCCAGTCCCCATTCGACAATTCAATGTCGTACTTAACAAAGTGTAATTTTCCTTACCAGCAGCACATGATACGTAGTTATAGGTCGCGTTCATCCCAACAAAGTTGATCAGGTAGCGATTTTTAGAGTGATCCATCAGTTCGTGCTAAACGTGCTAATAAAACCATCGACATATTATGTAACAAATGTCAATGAACACAACAATAACAACTCAATTGTATTTGATATATATACGACAATTATGAAATAGGTATTAAGTCTAACCATTAAAAAATGAGATTTAAATACGATAAATAGAGCTCCCCACTTTGGATCCTACTATGAAGAGTTGAATTTCCTGACAAACTATACAATTTATTAATGAAATAATAAGTCACCTCCAGCTGTTCACTCATTTTCACTAAAATACAAACTAAAATATCTCCAAACAAAGATATTTATAATATGTTTTTCTACTACCGTGCGCTTTAACCCACTTTCCCGCACGCATTTTAGCTTTGAAAGTGTCACTTTCCCGCACTAGTGCGGGAAAGTAAAATTACGCAAATTTTGACCTTATTAGATAGTTTTTTACTTCGGAAGTTATAACTATTCTTACACCAGGTGAATAAATAGTCCATCAAATAAAATCAACATGTTTTCCAGGTTTTTGTTGCATTTTTAATTTTCTGAAAATATAAAATAATGAAAATATTTTGATTTAACCTTGTTCATTCTCTAAAGTAGTGTCACAAAACAACTATCAAACCACCCGGGTTTGATATAAGAAAAATATATCAAATGAAATTCTTCCATCTACAAATGACTTAAAATTGTTGCCGTCACCTTCATCGTCATCTTTATGTGACCTGCAAACGATGCCATCCTCATCAACGTCATTCATTCACCAGTTAACACCAAATAACTCCACTGGACCGCCAATTTTAAGTAATTCACAGAATACAACAAATTGTGTTTCTAATAATAATATTTATAATAATAATTGATAATAATAATGGTTTTTGGTTTAAGTTTTTTATATGTATGCTAAAATAAAATAAATTTTGAAAAATGGGTTGATATACTTTTTTGTATATACGGTCGTAGAAAAAATAATGTTCCCAACTCATGCGTAAAGTGTATTTCCCGCCCTTGACCGCTTGCCCGAACTCCGCTTCGCGTCGTTCGGGTCAACTGCAGTCGCGTGCGGGAAAGTATCACTTTCGGCACTTGTTAGGAAAATAACTATTCCAACATATGTCATAAATGACAGTTAATGCATCATCAATCGGTAGCGTGTAGCGTATTTTAATTCTGATTGAAAAAATGGCGACTGATACCACATCGCTCAATCTGATCAGTTAACAAAACCCGCGTTCAGCAGGAAATTGATGATCGCTTCGGTAGCGCTACGTTGTGATGAACGCGACCATAGTTCACCAAGTTATTTGTATTATACCCAAATTGGAACAGAACTTTGATTCGAACTGAATAAAGCAATGGTCATAATATTATATTTCTCTATGACAATGGTTATTATTTTTCACCACTTTTCAGCTGTACAAATATCGCGAATAATTTTTGCAGTTTTGCCAACAGAAACGGACATTTCCGTCAAAATCCGTGTCGTATGTTATCTATGATCCGTGACGCAATTCTTAGTATTTGCTGGGAATTCTCCATTTAATTTATCTTTTTCACTTCAAAATTTCAAGTATATATTATTAATTACCAATTCCGATTATATATAAAAAAGCAAAATGCTTTCTAGGGCAGCAATTTTATCAGGTAAATAATACGTATCTTCATATTTCGCTAGAAATCTAAACGACAATTATCAAAGGTTTATGTAATAGGTTTTCATTAGGGTATTATATTTTTTAGGGCAAACATCGAAATCTCTGGTTGCAACTTGCTTAAGGGCAACAAGTACTTCTTCGGCTAATAGTCAAGTTGCTAAAACTGATGAGAAATCAAGTGAAGTCTCTTTTTCCAGACCTGTGAGTACTAACCTTCAAATATTTTTATACATTTTAATTTGTGATTTAATTGAAAGGTGAGACAAGAACCAGGAAAAGTACGAATGGGATTCATACCAGAAGAATGGTTCCAGTTTTTCTACAAGAAAACTGGTGTTACAGGACCTTACACATTCGCCTTTACTCTATCCACTTATTTGGTCAGTAAAGAGATATATGTCTTGGAACATGAATACTACAATGGACTCTCCTTTTTGATTATGTGGGCTGTTGGTATTAAAATGTTTGGACCAAAATTGGCTGCATATTTGGATAAAGAAGTTGATGTAAGTAACATTTAAAATTTTATATCTGCTGTGTGTACTTTTTACTGAGCATTTTAAAAATTTTGAGTGATGTGATTTCAATTGTAGGAATATGAAAGAGCTTGGAACGAAAGTCGTGTAGAAGAGAAAAATATCCTCAATGAACAAATTTCTGCCGAAGAAAAAGCTCAACAAAGTATGGAGGGTCAAAATATTTTAGTTGAAGCTAAACGTGAGAATGTAGCTCTTCAACTAGAATCCAACTACAGGGAACGTCTCATTAATGTATTTAGCGAAGTTAAAAAACGCTTGGACTTCCAAGTTGAGAAGCAAAACATTGAACGCCGAATTACACAAAAGAATCTTGTGGATTATGTTGTGGCTAAAGTAAGATCTTCAATCACACCCGATCAAGAAAAGCAAAATATCAACAAGTGCATTAGTGATTTAGCTCTGTTGAGCAAGGCTTAAATGTTTGAGATACATTTTAATTTTGTACAGTTGTTAAGTAAGCAAAAAGTGTAGCATCCATCTTTATTTAATTTTATTTCTCAGTTTTTAAACTTACACCATACATATTATACACTGAAATATATAAATTATGTGAAAAGTAACATTGTTTTATTTAATATCTATCACCTATCACAGACCTCACTCACCTATAAAGAACGACAACATATTGACTTTTAAATAAGGAGCATTGGCATCTTTCCTGAAGTCTTCGGGTAGGCTTACAGTTTATAAACTCTATGAAATGTTGAATTAATAGATTTCTATACATTTGCTGAAATTATATAGGTACTGAAAATTGAAATACCCTAAAACATTGGAGTCACTGGATTATTGTTACTTTTAAATGGAATTCTATGACTCTTCTAGACTTTGATGGCGCGGGCTTAATCTACAGGGTGCGGCAGATAAACGGTCAATTGGTCAATTAGAAATATCTCGAGAACTAAAGGAATCTGAATTATGAAAATTGGCATGAAGGTTTTGAATAATGAGCTATTTAATGAAAATATTGCCGTCACCATTCTACTTCCGGTTATACCAAAAGTTGCACATAACTTAGTAATTTTTAATGAAAGACCCTGTATATTTTCCAATTTTATAAATATTTACGTTATTCTGAACATTTTTTGTTGATACCTCCCTATACCTATTTTGAACCGTAACCGAGTTGTAATGTTTTTTATATGAAAATTACACTTTTTTACCATGTACATAAAATTT
>CAJUYI010000286.1:0-50612 GCA_910591695.1 Galerucella pusilla | reverse complement strand
AAAAATGTAAAAATATACAGGGTGTTCTATTGAAAATAACAAAGTTGATATGCATTTTCAGTTTAACCGGAAATGATACATTAAATGTTCTTAGAGGGATATGAGCAATTTTATTTAAAAATAATTAAACCGTTGAGGAGATACTTAGGGGGACCCATACTTTATACTAACTCTGTATAATGGAATTCGTAAATTTATTTCAGTGCTGACAATATTCGAATAAACCGACCTAGATTCTTAAGTTTACACTCACGGCCAGCGTGCGAGTAGACAATACATTTTGAATAGAGTTTCCTAAAATAGAAAGTGTGATGGTAAAATAAAAATACGAAGAGTCTCTTCAATCGCTTCTTTACTTTTTCTACACTCTTGGTTATAGCCTAAAAATCTCGTGGAGATGTTGTTTGTATATTCAGCATTATCTGACATGTCGAATAAAGGGGTTAAAAGAAGCGTAAATTATTGAATGATTGAGTTTTGTCTTTTTAATATTATTCTCTTGAGTTTTAGCTACAGAAACTTCGGGAGGTTGAATTTAGCATTTTTTAGGGGGCATTTATCATATAACAGCCATTATTTTTTGTTTTTTGTCACCTCTTTTCATTTGCGTATCGTTCTACTTCTTTTGTTACTCCGCTATTTCTAAACACTTTTTGTGTTCTAATTTCTCATACGCTACGACCTTTCTAATTTGTCAACGTGAATTCTTTTTTTTTTTTTATTCTGTTATTTAACGTCGGTTCATTTCTGCGACTGTGGCTAATCACCGACGCCGGGAGCACTCTACCCCTAACCGGAAATTTTGGCGAACCCACTAGTGTTCCAACCAGTGGTAGCGTTCTTTAACGAGCCCAACATCCATGGACTCGGGACCTCGGTTTTACGTCTCCTCCGAAAGACGGCATATCTACATTATACCTCGTGCTCATTGGTATAATGCCTGCGAGCTGTGATATGCTAGTCCGCTGCAGGCTGTACGGGCCCCATACGATGGTTTTCCCTGGCATGGTCGTCACCCATCCAAGTACTAACCATGTCCGACCTTGCTTGATTGTAATTATCGCATCGAACGCGTTCCACTACAGTGCTGGGTCGTCGCCCAACGTGAATTCTAATTTCTATATTTATGCAAATCGATGTTTTATATGTTTTATAACATGAGGTGGACAGGAACAAAACACCAGGAAGCAAAAAAGCAACTACAACTCCAACAGTGGGCTCTGGGAGCTTATGGATAAGTACGAAGCCCAATACAAGAAGCTAGTTGGAGTAAAGAAGACGAAGATAAGATTGAAGTACTCAAATTATTGGTGCAAACGAGAGATGCTCACATCACTGCTCTGGAAATCAGATCGGTTGTGGAGAGTGAAGAAAATGCAAGACTGAACGCTACCGAAACGTCGAAATAAAAAATATAAAAACTTGAGAGGTGTCAAAGGACACCCGGATGGAACGAAGTTCCTTTCGATTAATTAGTGAAGGAATTGTACATATAAGTACATACACACACCGAAACATTTATATATAAATATACATATATATATATGTACTCTGTCTGTCTATTCTTTCATACACGTCATAGATGCGCGGGACTTTGTAAACACAACAGAGTGTATATATATATACTCTCTCGACTTCGTAAACACAACAGCGTATGGGTTAGAACCCGCACGGCTTGCTAAATAGATACGTTCTGAAATTGTAATATTAAAATATTATTTGTTTTTGAATTTATTGAAATTATGACGCGTACACTTGCTAAACACACAAAATGTGGAGATTATAATGCGTATGACTTGTTTAGCACAATAATAAAGAGAGGTTATAGTGCGTACTTGCTAAAAATACAAAAGCATTTATTATTATTATCTGTATATAATCTCTACTTACCTAACTCCATCAGCAATATCCGGAACTTGTGCAGAACCACTGTCAGGATTCATTATTATTATTATTTTTTATTATTTACAAAAAACCTGTATACACTCAACAAAAATAATCGTCGCGACACCACACTGTTCAATGCGAAATAGAAATGAAAATATCTGGCTTGCTTTCTATAAGAGAGAAAGATACAGACAGAGAAACATGCGACGCCGCACAGCTTACAATAGCTTCCTATATCAAAAAGTGTCGTGAAAACTTTTCGTAAGAATTTTATCCGTCTAGCCCCCTTTCACAACGCGCGATAAGGAACTTCCAAAAACAGTATTGTGGTTTGATTCCTAAAAAAATTGGAGAAAAAAAAATTAGTAATGCCACAAGGAACGTACAGAAGATATTTGAACATATGATCTCAGAAAAGCTATGAAAAACGGAGCTGAGAAAAAGCATGAAGAGAAAAGACACAGAAGACAATCAGAGAGCGTCCGATCGAAGGCGCAGTGGACAGAATCTCCTGAATCAACAACATCGAGGAGATAGACTCAAAAAAAGAACCAAAGAAAGCATTCGCCCAAAATGAAGTCCAACGGAACGGAAGATAAACAAAAAAAAATTTGTACATTCCTTGATACTAGCAGTAACATTCCTTCTTTTTGGAGATAAAAAAACATGGATAATACACAACATGTATTCCATTTTATGTATATTTAAATGTAACTTGAAATTCGAAAGCTCCCACTGGAAACGGAGCATTATATTTGAATTTATATTGAGATTGTATTCCTGCTTTACCCCGAAGGCATAAAACTTTATACCGCGCTTTTCACATTTTTGTACCTTTCAATAATGCTTTGGGTTTGATAAATTGCGGCTTTGCGCTTTGTCATATGTACATATATATATGCGAGTGCAGCTATGCAGATAAATTTGAGATTTTAAACACAAAAAGAAACAACTTTAGTCAATACAGAGATGGTTCCAGCTACCATTTTTATATACTTATTGACATTTGATGAAATGCTTTTATTGCTTCTCAAAACAAAATATAACAAGGCTTTATACGACATACGATTTACACAAGTACGACAAGGAAGATATTAGTAGAACTACTTGAAAAAGAGAGAAGAATACATGTTTGCAGTCAAAGATGGGCGTGTGTTCAGTACCCTCCATTTAAACCGCTGTTTTTTTGGCAAAAATGTTAAATACCAATAATTGTTAAATCGAAAGCAGTGTATAGATTTTATTTATTGCAGATTGTAATTTGTCCAAATTTTTCCTTGAACTGTAATATCTTATTCATATTTGTGTTGATCTCACTTATTTTTCAAAAGTCAATGATATTACCAATCTCTTACCACTAAATATGGCGTTATCCCGTGTTAAAGGTCGAATGCAAAATAATTTATTTATTCCTTAGAAAATACCAAACATTCTAAGCTGGCAACGCTGTTTTCATCTCAGATTGCTAGCTGGAACTTAACACAAGCCCAACGCTGACTGCAAACAATCATTCTTCTCTCTCTTTCAAGTAGTTTTTCTCATATTTTCCTTGTCGTACTTGTGTAAATTGTATGTCCCGAATAAACTTTTCGCGATCTGTAATCTTATCTGCTCTATATTTGTATTTTTCAAAAACGTTTTCAAATTCAAAGTCGCATCCAGACCTACTGAAAAATATTGCAATGGCAATTGCAACGAAAGTAATTATTGAGTTGTTCGCGGCAACAAAGAGTAGCTGTCAAACATGAAGCATGTTTCCCAAAATTTGACCATGGCCTATTGATAAGCCCCGTTATAGTTGATGGGAACAGAATTTCATTTGAAGTTAAAAGCGAGGAATTCAAGAAATAGTGAAACTTTAAGTACATAGTCCATTTTATATTTGAACACAGATTTTATAAGTATGGAACTCCTTACCTTATAAGCAAACTCATTTCCGATAATTTCTTTATGTCACGGTACCCACAACAAAGGTCTAGACAGTTCTGTTGCTTTATGGCTGGTTTGCAGTTCCAAATCGTTTAATACTTAATACTGTAGCAATTTGGTTTTGTGTCAACTCACGTTCGTAGATATCAACATTCAACGTGATTTCAGGATCCTGATTCGCAGACATAAAGCCGGTGGGCATCTTCATGAATTGGGCTGCTCCAGCCATTAGTATCGTGAGATGCTTCGTTGGATCGCCGAGCTCCGAAGATTCAGCCTAAAGGCTGTATCTGTATCTGTAGAGTGGGGAGGGTGAGTGTGGGCTCACAGCACTTAGGCTACATGTGACCCATTGTAAATCCTCCCCAGAAGTTGTCCTCCTAGGTCATCGTCGATCCTGTCCTTCCCAGGAAGGTGGACAGGTCACTAGGAGACATCTCCTTTATATCGGCAGGTATAGGCCAAGACTCACCGAACACACACTCTCTTATCGACGATAACTCCGGACACTCGCATGAGACATGCTTGACAATTTCATCTTCCTGTTCACACATCCTGTGTGTCCACTAGCCCCATAGTATAGAGGTGTTCTGTCAGTTGATAGTGGCCAGTCAGACATCCTACTGTTGAACGTAGGTTTTTCCTGGTCATCGCCAAATATTTCTACGGCGACAGCTTCCCACGGTCGCTCAGGGTGATCCAGGCAAGACTGCATCCTTTTATTCTATCCCATCTCTTAGTGGATTGATCATGGGTGTAACGTTTGGGTAGCTTCGCAATTGTCGTTAGGCCGTAGGTGTCACTGGGTCCTGAAATTTTTAGTCCCGCTGCTTCCCTGGCCAAATAATCAGCGATGCGATTACCTGTAGGCTGTAGAGCGATCCTCCGTACCTGTACATGAACTTATTGTACCGTGACGTGAGTCTTCTATCAAGGATGACTACTAGGTACTTAACCTCTTCTGAAAAAGAGAGGGTTATTTCATTTATGGTCCAAGACTGGATTTTCAATTTCCTCCTGTTGATGAATGTATTCTGCACGCTGCTTGCGATAGACAGTAATAACTCGTGTTTGGCTTTAACCATTATGACTAGATCGTCGGTATAGCCCATTTCTTCGCTTATGTTCAAGATATGCTGTCAAAATTCGTTGAATTGGGATTTATGTTACGTTTTCCTGCTAATTGAAGGTTGGGACTGAAAAAATTAGTGTGAGTTTGAATTCTTGTGGAAATAAAACAAACTTCTCGACAATGAAATCTTTATTTGTGTTTGTTTTAAATATTACATTTATATATTACATGATAAAACAATGACACTTATATGCAACTTTCTTGTATTCGATTCGAGGTCGTAACAACTTCGGGCCCCCTATATTTGTGTGTTATAGTATGGGTACCCGTCAAAGGGGGAAGAGTGGCATTTCTAATATTAGGCCTTTGCAGACTTCTGTAAATCTGCAACAAAACAAATATTCATTAATAATATAATGTTTCAAAAATAAAATAGTTTTAAAGTAAACACACCTTTATAATGTGAATCTTATAAATATTCATCAACAACCACATAAAGTTGGTTGAAACTTTGCTTCATTTCAAGTATTTTAATGAAATTTTCGTGTTAGACTAATAAATAAGGACAACACGAACAAAAGACCCTCACAAGCAAATATGATTTTATTTGAGTTCTATTAATTAAATGGGTTAAATAAACATAGTCTCCTTGTTGTTTCCTCAGAAATTTACTTACAGTCTGACTAGAAGGAATATGGGGGGATTCTTTGGCAACTTGTCGGAAGTCATATTCCTCTCCTTCTTCTTCGAGATCCTCGTCTCTCGCTCCAGGTGGTTCATATACTTTTATGAAACTGTATGTGGGACGCCTCTCTATAACCGAAAAGGATTCATTCAATTTTTCTACGATAACAAAGATATTTTACTATAGAATGTGAAGAATGGCTTTATTGCCACTACTGTAGATACAAAGAATCACGAAAAAAGAAAAATTCTTCCATTTAAAATTATGCTAGGGAAAAAATAATATTATCGGATACATGTTTTAGCTGCAGCGAACGATCCTTAAGGACGGTGTGGATTTTTTGATGGGATAATTCATAACAATGCCCATAGAGTATAGTTAACTTCTTCACTAACATTGAACAATCACTTTCTCAAATATATATAGTTAGACGTTAACAACTGCTACGAAAATCAAGATCTTAACAAAGGCAATTTACAATAGTATGCGAAGAACGGCTTTATTGCCACTACTGTAGATACAGAGAATCACGACAAAAAATTTCTTTATATATAATTAGGCTGAGAAAAAAGGTAATATTATCGGAAACATTTATTAGCTGCAGCGAACGATCCTATGGGATTGTGTGGATTTTTAAATGAAATAATCCATAACAATGTCCATTGAAAATGGTTAACTTCTTCACTAACATTGGAAAATCACTTTCTCGAATATATTTACTTAGACGTTAACAACTTCTACGGAAATCAAGGTCAAGTGTATAGAGAAGGAGTACAAGGATCAATTGGCCGATATAATGAGCAAAATAATGAGTTTGTTTTTCATAACAGGGTAGCTACTAAACTCAATACAGAAAGCAAAAGGAATACCAGTATTCAAGGGTCGTGACCAATTATAGACCTTATACTGATAACTCTGATATCTGGCAGTTCCAAGATTGTTGAAACCTGTGTTGATAAATTACCGACACAAATCCTTGATGATGACAATTTTGGGCATAGTGGGCAATATGGCTTACTTCAGACCAAGCAGTATAATAGCTGTATTGCTCGCTAGAACCCCACAATATCTCTGAAATAAAATTGTGTTCATTCCAATATTTCACTAAACGTTCTTTGATTGCCTTGTCTTCTCAAGAGTTTTAGGAAAGATTATTATCACAGTTTTATGTTTTATAACATTTATTGTTGTTTACCTTACCTCGTAATAAATGAATATTTTTATTAACATACCATATTGATTCCTGATAATATCTGGATCGGCACCTTCTACCGCCCCTCGTTGTTGAACCGCTTCCACGATTAGGGGTTGTTCGTTGTTGGGTGTCAGTGGACTTCGTACTCCCGTCACTGAGCCATCGATTATTAAATCATCAGCTGCGATGACCGCCTCCATTGGCATGTGCTTTGAACCGTTATCAGTGGGACGATGGCACGATCTTCCTCCGTGGATGTGATGCGTGAAATGTCTTCGACAAAGAGCCACTAGAACTAGACAAACTCCTGTTGCTAGAAAAGCGGCGGTACCGAGAAGTCCGATAAGAAGTGGACTGACTGGTATGGAGGCTGTAGAACCTGAAACACGTGAATAGAAATAATTTTCACTTAGCGAACCATTTGAACATCTTATTTTTATCGCCTACTGAGCTCCATATTGGGAAATATGCATTTATCTGTTTTTTAGTAACAAACCTTCTTGCATGAGTTTCTGCAATTTTACATGTACTTAATATACTATTGCTGATAATTATTTTGAAAATCGTTTTTAATTAAGTCATACATTCTATCCGTTAAGTAAATTCAACGCAAAAAACCGCCTACAATTTGCCAGTATTGATCTAAATTGGTTAAATTGGAAGAATGGCGTACCTAAAAAATTAAATTTTCAAATACCGCTTTCAAACGCTCCATTTCCATATACCTCTTCCCACTGATTTCACTACTGACTTACAAAGAGAGCATATATATACGCGTATGGAACACACAAAGGCAATATAACCCAATTCTTTCTAGTTCACTAATTAATCTCAATAAATGAAATTGTGGTTCCCCCGAGGAGTTTTTGTAGCGTTCATGCATTTGTAAAGGATGCCTTTTTTTTGCTAGGAAAAGCTACAGAGTGTCATAGTTTGGGTGAATCACAAAATAAACCTCACAGGGTGAATTAAGTATAATTTTTTTTGGTTGACTCTCTGATGATCCACCAATACGTGGCACAAACAGAACAGTTTAGGAAAGAATCATTTACGGAAGAATTAGCTGAATTTTTTCCCGATTGAAGAGAGGATAGGATGATAGTTAGTGTTGTGAAAAAAAACACGGTAAGGTCTACAAAGATCTACATGAAGGAATAAAGGCAGATCCAATACTGGGAATGTTAACGGATCAGATTGCCCCACTATAGGTGCAATTCTGTAAGCAAATGTTAAATTTTAACGCACAATTAAAAATAAGACAGTCTTCTAACCCATTTCTGCTAGTCTGTATGCATATCAGGTTTTAAAGCATTAACGGAAAACTCTTTATTGGATACCATACATGTTGAAATTTGAATCATAATCTTGACTATGTATAGATTAAAACGTTTATAATGGCGTAAACTTAGTCAAATTTAACGGCGTACCGTTAATTTTTAACCACTTCTTATAGAATTGACCCTAATATAGTTTTAAAAACGACTATACAGTTCACATTCCAGAGAGAAAGGACTGGGAAGCAGGGCCTCCTATAACAGCGAATCTCAACTGGTACACTGATGGTTCGAAAACAGACTCCGGAGTAGGAGCCGGAATATATGGGGTACAAAAGAAGATCACGATCTCTCTAAGCCTAGGGAAACATGCTACTGTCTTTCAGGCGAAGGTACTTGCGGTGCAATGCTGTGCAGAAGACTTGTTGAGACCGGAGGTGGATAACCAAAGAATCGTCATCTACTCCGACAGCCAAGCAGCACTTAAGGCGATACGCTCATTTAAGATAACATCAAATCTGGTGTGGGAGTGTCGGAAGTCCCTAAACGGACTAGGCAGTCATAATAGAGTGACCCTAGCCTGGGTACCAGGCCACCAAGAAATAAAAGGCAATTAAAAGACTGATGAATTAGCCAAGCAGCCAAGCAAAATGCCTAAGTAAAGAGAGCATCCACAAATGGATAAACAACCAGGCGTTGCGCTGGTTGTATGAAACCCCAGGATAAAGACACGCAAACCTATTCCTTAAAAGCCCTTCGACAAAACTGTCACACGACATACTATGTCAAAGTCGGGAAACGACGAGGATGATAGTGGGAATGCTGACCGGGCATTGTAGGCTGAGGAAACATATGCACACAATTGGCCTTGCAGATGACAGCCTATGCAGGTTCTGCTATGAAGAAGACGAAACCGCGGAGCACATACTCTGTGACTGCGAAGGCCTAGCAAGGGTGCGGTTTCACTTACTCGGAAAAGAAAAACCGAGGGCAGAGAGCTACGTATCCAGGCTATTAGGTCTAATAAAAAGAATAAAGCTAGATATTGAGCTCTAAATATGGGAAGGACCACAATAGATCTGCAAAGGTCGCAGTGGGATAGGACAAAGAGCCACTCCAATTCTAATCTAATCTAGTGATGTCAACTGCCGCTGACTGTTGTAGCTGACTTACTTTGTTTGTTCTTGTAAAACAAATGTTACGGTTGTTTTTTAATATTGTCATTTTAACCATGTACATTATTTTTGTTGTTATGTGATCAAGTAGTGAATAATTAGATACAGTTGTCAATAGGTGTCAAAAAATAAAATATTCAAAAAATAAGTAATTTTGTAGATTTATTACAGATTTCAATATTCGGTACTTCTAGCCGGATAACACATATATTTACAGGTAATATCTACGACAACAAATACAAGGATGTATTGATATTCAGTGAGCATAGACCAGTTCCATGCATAAACAAAATATTGCGTTACCATAGTAACAAACAAAAACTCTTGTGTCAGTAGGAAGTTGGAAGTCAAAAAGTGAACCAGAGTTACGCAATAAATTGAGAGAAAAAAGATGTCCATCGAAATTGTGAAAATCGAAAAATTGGAGTATCGAGCCATCATCAAGTACCTGTATTTAAAGGGTTAAGAGGTAAGCAGATTTACGAAGATATGCTTAATACTCTTGGTGATCAATGTCCTTCGTCCTCTCCAAGACCTAAGAAGTTTCGGGTCCAAAAATCTGCTGTAAAAGTTCTTGCTTCAGTTTTTTGGGATTGCCATGGAGTAATCATGATTGATTTTTTGGAAAAGGGTAGAACAATAACCGGAAATTACTATTCGACTTTACTGACCACTCTACGGGATAAAATTAGAGAGAAAATACGCGGAAAGCTATCCAAAGGTATTTTGTTTTTGCAGGACAACGCCCCTGCACACAAATCTCATGTTGCCATGGAAGAAATTCGTGATTTAGGGTTTGAATTACTAGAACATCCCCCTTATTCACCGGATTTAGCTCCGTCCGACCATCATCTTTTTCCTCAACTGAAAAAAAGTTTAAAAGGTCGTGAATTTTCTTCCAACGAGGAGGTAATAAAAGCTGTGGAGGCCTGGTTTGCAGAGCAAGAAGAAACATTTTTTTGAAAGGTCTAGAGACGTTGCAGGTTCGCTGTAATAAATGTATCCAATTAAGAGGAGAATATGTTGAGCAATAAAATATTTTGACATTGAAATTTTGTTTGGTTCTATAGTAGGCTAAGGATTGTTCAATATACATAGGGGGCGTCCATTAATTACGTGAGGTGTTCTAGGGGGGGAGGGGGTCATGCTAAATCTTTCCAAATCTCACTTACGGGAGAGGGGGGGTCTTGGCATATATCACGTAATTATTTTTCTCGCAAAAAACGGTGTAATGTTGCGTTTTACAAAAAATTACGTTAGCATTCACAAATACTAGTCTTTGCTAGTCTTCAATAAAAGTAGGTAATGGGTATATAAAAAAAAGTATTGGCTTCTACTTCCTCTTATTTAAGTATTTTCTTTGTATAAATTGAATAAAAGGTCAGTGACTACTTCATGTAAAAGGGATTACTTATGGCCATAAGCAAACTCTTCTGGTTTGAAGTAGTTACTTAAAATATAAGGATTTTTCCAGTAATGGCTTATTTTTATTTGAATAAAAATAAGATCTGTCTTAAATTAGTAAGATATAACTTGACGATTTTTAAGGTACCTATAAAGCATCCTTTTTTCCTACTGTAGTTGCTAGTATATTGTTAAACATGGTGGACTTCATGAATGTTCGTAACAGGAAGAACTATAGGAAGAGAAGAGCATCAGCCCAAGCAAATCTAAGCTCTTGTTGCGTTTTGAAAGTGAAAGTGTAGACTATATTTTGGATTATTTTTTACCATAGAAAGATGAATCCAGAGGAGGTGCACTTGTATCTCGGCAAAATATGGAGATATTCCTACGATATGTTAGTGATACCGGATTTCAAACAGGTATCGGTGAAGATTTTGACGTTCATCATACTACAGTATGCAAAACCATAAGTGAAGTAGCTGATTGTATTTTGGAAAAGGCCCACCATTGGATAAAATTTCCATCTAATCTAGATGCCATGGAAGAAGCAATAATTAAATGGTCGAATCGATTCCAAATTCCTACAGTCATTGGTGCTGTAGATTGCACTCATGTTCAAATTAAAAAACCACCAGAATTTGGCGATGATTGTATAAACAGAAAAGGATTTGCTAGAATAAATGTTAATAAATTGATTACCAGTGTAATCAATGGCCTGGAAGTGTTCACGATTCCAGAATTTGGAAACAAAGTTCCGTATATGAAAATGTGGCAAGATTTCGGGGTAATTTCTGCCTTCTCGGAGATAGTGGATATGAAATTGCTCCTTGGCTATTAACACCTTTTAAAAATCCTCAAAACCGAATTGAAGAATTATTCAATATCACTCACTCCAAGGAAAGAGTTGTAATTGAGAGAGTTTTTGGACAAGTAAAGCAAAGGTTTCCCATTCTAGGACACAAGGTTAAAACATCTTTGTCAAAAGTTCCAAAAATTATTGTTTGCTGTGCTGTTTTACATAACATTAGCAAGCATTCACGAGATGATTTTGAGTTTGCATTAGATGAAATGGAAAGTCCTGGAGACGATTACGTGTGTGATGAAGCTGAAAATAGTACTATTATCCGTCAGAGAGGCACTGAGAAACGTCAGTTGTTTAGTATGAATGTTTGTTTACGCAACGAAAAAAGTAAACACTTGTAAATATAGGTAAGTATTTATAAGTAATCACTCAAAATTTATAGTATATTAAGTATCAAGAACGGTAAGGATTATTTACCGGTCGACAGCAATCTCCAATTTTGCTGGAGACCGGTATTACCCTTAACGTTCGAAATGCTTATACCATTTTTTGCGCAATCGTATTGAAATAAACTTCGAATAAAATAATTTAAATTTCTTCGGAATGAACGGAATGTCAAAAGTGACATCTATACTTCTCGATCAGTTTAAAATATAATTTGCATTTTGGTGAAATTGTTTCCATGCTATTTATTACTTTTTATATTGTTCTGTTCGATTCTGTTCATTAAAAAATATAAATCTTCTAATTTTTTTTGTTCCTTTTGTGTAATGAATGAAGTAATATATTATTTAGGACCAATTAAATGTATGTAGGGCTAAGACGTCGGTAAGTAATTTACTTACCGACGTCTGAACGGTAAGTTAATCACTTACCGACGTGTTAGACTTGGAAACCAGTAAACACAACCTACCGACCTGACAACCGATGCTGTAAATTAACAAAAAAGATCGATCGCGCAAAAAAGATTTTTCCAGTATTTACTTTCGAGAGAGAGTTCTAGTTTCTATTCAAATAAAAATAAGTACTTCTACTTATAAGTTATGACTTGCAAGTTAATACTTTTTTTTATTCAATTGACCCAGAACAAGATTTTTTTCTCTCAATAATCCAACACGTTTACAGTCAAAATAAAGGTTTTAAAGAATCTCGCGTGAGATTAGGGGAGGGGGGAGGGAGTTGAGGAAAATCTGACGATATCTCACCAAGGGGGGAGAGGGGGTCGAAAAATTCTCAAAAATGCCTCACGTAATTAATGGACGCCCCCATATGTATATCCACTGATAAATAATGTTTTGTGGTTCATAGTGAAATTACATCTCGCACAACACTTAGATTGGAAAAAATTCAATGGAAAAAATTGTTTACGGAACATGTATCACTACAAAATGATACAGCCGGTACCAGGTTTTAAATGGATGGTGCGGCCAGTTGATATCAGGCCAGCTAGATAACGATTTTTGCGGCGCTTTGATTCTTCTAATTGTCATTATTTTTAAAACATTCTTTATCAAACTTTGTTTTTGGAAGAATATTTTCACTATTTAGCAGTAGATACATGTAGATGTAGGGAATTTCGACGTATCGTCCTGTATAAACGCTAGGATCACAATATTAGATTTGAAACTACTGTAATTGGTAATGTTTGTGAAGTTAATTTGGTGTACTCATGGGGAATATTTGAGTTGAGATACATTCACCAAGCGCGTTTGAACCAGCCTTTTGCTATTGCTATTCATGGTAATAAAGTTGTATCAGCATTTAAATTTCAAATTCGAGGGAGAGAATGAGTGTATAGAGTAAAGGATGTCAACTACTTTCAGCAAACAAGTCACCGGGAGGAAATACTAATAAAGTGGGTTTTCATGTAATTTTCCACGTTTTTCAACCAAGTAACTAAACGAGGAGATCTATGAGTGAATTTTTATAAGAATATTATATGTATAGGGGTGGTATACGGAGTTTTTTCACGAAATTCAAAACCAGAATAATTTAACACACTAAACATTCCTCTTTATTTTTTTATCTGCCCTACACGTTCTAGATCGTGAATCTGCTTTTCAATTTTTCTCTTACCCGACAAGCTTGACACTTGGAATATTTTAAAAGTTGAATGTGCGTTAGCTAATGTCATGAAAGGCAGAGGGCAAATATCGTGAGCTCACATTGTAAAGTTTGCAGTGGAGTAGGCATTTTTGTAGAAACTTTTTTTCAAATAATATCGATGAATATTAAAAATCGAGAAACGATTTACTGTATGGTTAACGAGATGCTTTATTTATTTAGGAAATGAGAATAAAATAGAAAGATCCTTTTCACATGTTTGTCTAAACTGATAGGTTATTAATTTATTAAAGACAATCCTTCATGTTAAGCTGTGAAAAAAGCAGTAGCTAGAAGCACAATATCCATTTAAAAGTCGTTGATGCTCTCTACTAGAGTAGTGAGGACGAGGACGGGTGAAGACATTCATCTCCACAACCAGAGAATGTCCACAAGAAGTTGTCGTGTGGTTAGACTGACTTCCTGCGAAAGGTATGAAGACAAAAAGTTGAGTATGTATGTCTGATTTTAGATAGTACATTCCCGTGGAACAAACATGGAATTCATATAGCACAAAGTGCAAAAATTGCTGTATAAAGCAGGGCAAGATATCTAGCTTTTTAAAAATCAGGTATTCTGTGACATGCCACAGGATGGAATAATGTACAAATATATCTTAGTGAAGAAATACAACACAGAAGGAATGGGATCTAAACACCAACACCATCATACATGGAAAGAATGTCATTCAATGGCATACAGATGTCTCTAGAGCAAAATGGACATCCTAATTTGATGCCATCATGAAAAATTATTTTGCTTTATTCTGAACTGTCGATAGCTGGGACAGAAATAAGTAATAAGAGGCTTGAACAGTGGTCCCTTTTTTAGTTTGTGATACGCTCGTGGTTACTACTTGAGTGCGCAGTGGGTCATCTATTTATTTGGACACAAATTTCGACCAACTACTACATGTATATTGGAAAATTCTTAGCCTTCTATAAAACCAAACAAAATTTCAATGCCAAAATATTTTATCACTCAACACATTCTCCTCTTAGTTGGATACATTTATTACAGCGAACCTGCAACGTCTCTAGACCTTTAAAAAAAAAGCTTCTTCTTGCTCTGCAAACCAGACCTCCACAGCTTTTATTACCTCCTCGTTGGAGGAAAATTTACGACCTTTTAAATTTTTTTCAGTTGAGGAAAGAGATGATAGCCGTACGGAGCCAAATCTGGTGAATAGGGGGAGTGTTCTAGTAATTCAAACCCTAAATTACGAATTTTTTGCATGGCAACATGAGATTTGTGTGCAGTGACGTTGTCCTGCAAAAACAAAACACCTTTGGATAGCTTTCCGCGTCTTTTCTCTTCAATTTTCTTCCGTAGAGTGGTCAGTAATGTAGAATAGTAATTTTCGGTTATTGTTCTACCCTTATCCACAAAATCAATCATGATTAATCTATGGCAATCCTAAAAAAAGGAAGCAAGAATTCTTCCAGCAGATTTTTGGACACGAAACTTCGCAGGTCTTGGAGAGGACGAAGGACATCTGCTTACATTTTAACCCTTTTATATACAGGTACTTGATGATGACTCGATACTCCAATTTTTCGATTTTCACAATTTCGGTGGTTATCTTTTTTCTTTTAATTTATTGCGTAGCTCTGGTTTACTTTTTTGACGTCTAGCTTCTCACTGACACTTCTAATGAGTTATTGTTCGTTGCTAGGGTATCGCAATATTTTGTTTATGCATGGAACTATGGTCTAGGCTGACTAGATATCAATATATCCTCGTATATAGCTAGTTGTCCAGGTTGCACTTGAATCTGGAATACTCTAAATACTCCGGCTATCATTGAATCGTATTTTTTTGCATTTCCTTGTATAATTATTTTCTAAGTCTTTACGGAATTAACATAAGTCATCCCGTATTTTCGGATTGTTTGCTTTTTCACAAACAGCAGTAAGAACCATTTCAACCGTTATCGTATAAATAAAATGAATATATGCTATCGAGATACTTTAAGGACGCTCTTCCCGTCCTTACCAAAACAATAGTCCTCGTTGACAATCCGGTTTTCCATTGTTTTCGGGAACTTTCATTCTTCCCAACTCATTTTTCTCCCTTTTTTTCGGTTGGAGTAATGTGCATAAGTGGTCCACAAATTCCGCACACAATCATTAGCAAAATTCCCAATAAAAAACATCCGTTTCTCGTCCAAGTCCTTTCAGGACGAAACAATGCATTTTCTTTGAACCGACAGCCAACGGATTAAAAAAACCTGTGCAGCGCCATATTTCACTTGAAGTAGCGTTAAGTCCAAATATTTTCTCGTGAAATAGTCGCGTGGCTTCCCCATTGGCGTAACAAAACGAAATAGGTATAATCTTTATTGTGGAACTGAAGAATACATAACAAGGAAAGTGACCCAACTCAGAAAGTTACAGCTTTTGGATAACGGTAATGAAAAATGGAATAACCTGTAGTAATATCACAATAGAGAGAGTCACCTCATCAAATATAACTAGCCTTTCATGAGACATTGAAATAAGTTACACAAGTGTGAAAAAAACAGGTTGAAGTTAAACCTACAATATTGGGTGCCTAAGTTTATGAATAAAAACAAAACAAAAGTTATGGTTATAGGAGAAGGACAAGAAGAAATAGATAATATATGGAAATTGAAGGACAAGTTATAGAACAAGTGACAACATTTCAATACTTGGGAATAACAATTATTGATCAACACGGAACACAAGAAGCAGAAATGATTGAAAGAATAGAGAAAACAATGAAACTCTACTATACGATGGATGCAAAAAGGATACCGAAACAGCTCTGCATATACTATGCAACTGTGAGTCGCTGGACCACAGAAGGCAGAAACTTTATGGTAGAACCCAAATGACTCCAGAAGACTTCTACAATCAACCAGCTAAGAACCTGTATGAGCTAATACAGGGAACGGATTGGCTGAATAGGTTGTAGTCAGAACACTAGGAGTATCCACAATAAGCCCAGGAGGCTGAGGTGGTACCGGCGAAAGGACGGCTCCGAAGGGGAAAAAAAAAATACGATGGAGAAAACATTCATAAACAATAAAGGAATATCGATCAATACCAAGATGAAAATATTTGAAGCAATTTATAGGCCAATATTAACTTGTGGATGTGAAACGTGGGTGCTGAAATAAACACAGAAGAGCAGAATACAGGCAGTTGAAATGAAATACTTGAGAAGAGTCCGAGGCGTAACCAAAAAAGACAAAATTGGGAATACAGATATAAGAAGTCATCTGAAAATAGAATCAATCCTAGAATTTATGGAATACAGACAACTGGGATGGTGGGGGCATTTACAAAGAATGGAAAACACTAGACAGATTAAAAGAATATGGAAAGCAAAAATATTTGAAAATAAAAGAAAAGGAGGACCAAGACAAACATGGAATTAAGCTATTTCGGAAATATCAAATATTGAAGGGGAAAACATGGACAGAAGCGAAAAAAATGGCGAAAAACCGGAAAAATTGGAAAAGCTTTATAAGCATTTAGGGCCAACTGCACCGTTTCTTTTTCTAAGTAATACTTTCATGAGTGAAACTTCATTCATTAAGTAAAACTTGGTGTAATTCAACTGCACCGTGTCTTATTTAGCTAAGTCGACTAAAGACAGGATGTGGACAGGCGGACAGGGATTTTGATTTTGGTAAAAATTGAAATGTGACATATGTGACAATAAATTCTGATAATAAGAATGATAATTATATATAAAATATGAACATTATGGAATATAATGAGGTAAATGAAAAGCTGCGTCTCCCAGTGATTTATGCATAGTGTTCATGGATAAAACTATCGATCTTTTAATAGTTGTGGTAGAAATCTGACTGTTTCTTCTCGTAATCGAAACTTTAAAAAAAATTTATATTCGGATAGGGTGTTGTGAAAATCTTCTCTGGGAATTATATTCCTGGGAACACCAAATTCAATTAATTCCATTCCGTAAAGGTCATCAAAAAGCTCTATATCCATTATTAATTCCATTTTATTTGATTTTATAAACTTACTCCTCTATAATTTGATAATTTGGTCTGCCAAGTGCTAAGACATAACCTCACTTTCACATAAGTATAGGACTTAAGTAGAATCTATACTTCGACTTACGTTGAGAACGATTTACGACGTGGTGCAACCACACATATTTCCTGAGTATTACTTGAATGCTTGAGTAGCACCGGTGCAGTTGGCCCTCAGTTTAGTAAAAGACACATACCCTGACACCAATTATTTGGTATATAGGGCCCCTATTATATATGTATATGAGTTTAAACTGGTTTAACTACCATAGAAGCTATGGTGTATACCAACCCAAAATTATAAACGAGTTTTGTAAATGATAGAAATATAGATTTAAAAATTATAGCAGATCGTTTGTCCTGTCGAAAAAGTCTCAGTGCGCCAATGGAGTTTCTATAAATCGGCCAACGTCAGATAAAAAAACGGTTCCCATGCTGATGCTGCCCGTTTTTTTTTGGTATAAAAATGCGACTGATAAAAGCAGCATGATTAATTCTTGTGCGAGCTGGACGTTTACTTTTCACTCTGTTGTTTCACTTCGGGTTTTTTTCTGTCGTTTTAACTGTTCGAATATTGAATTGTAGTAGAGATATGTTTAAAAATATGCGTTAAATTTTCAATGTGTGAAAAGCTCTAGACTGGAAAACAAGCAAACGCTCATATTTGACAGGTTATGAGAGAACACGGAAAATATTACGTGTGATTTGCTCGATAGTAGAAATCGATTATGAGGGAGTTGGGGCAAAGTGACCATATTTATTTTTAGTATTTGGAGATATTTACAAGGAAATATAAGAATTCTATAATTTTGATGGAACATAAATAAACTTGATGAAAATCAGAAACAAAAAAGAAATTAAACAGGTTGTTTGAAATGTTAGGTTAGCCGTTAGCATGACATGATTTTATCATACTGGGGGGGAAATCTATGTTCTTTACATTTGTGTAATTGGAATTCTGGATAATCCATCAAGATGCTGCAAATGTTTCACGCATTGTCATCCTAATTCCTAGGTACAATTTTTTGGAAAAACATCTTCTGTAACTGATATACTAAACTTAATAACTAACACAGACTGAGTAGAGAGCGAATAATTGAAAAAAAACCACCTCCTCACTTCTTAAAAATCAGACAGCCTGGGACATGCCACAAGACGGTATGATGAAAATGTATAATTTTTCAAAGAAATTCGTTACTGAATTAAAAAACAAGAAGGAATGGGATTCAAATACCATTACCAGACTTGGAAATAATGGAATTCAATGGTACCTACACAGACGGCTCAAAAGCAATAAAAGGAACTGGGATAGGAGTGTTTGGGCCAGGAACCAAACACTCTGAAAGCTTGGAAAAAGCCTCGAGTATCTTTCAAGCGGAAATCCACGCCAAAAGAAAGGGCGCCAAGTTCAATATTGATAAAGGATACAGAAGACGAAGGATTATCATAATGTCGGATAGTCAAGCAGCCATTAAAGCACTGAGATCTTGTGTGGTCAGTTCCAAAATGGTGTGGGAATGCCTAAGCAAACTCAATGAACTGGCGAGAACAATAAAGTCACCTTACTATGGATTCCAGGACACACTGGCATAGAAGGATGTGAAATAGCAGATGAACTAGCAAAGAGAGGACTGAAATACCTTTCTGGGGGCCTGATCCCTTTTGCGGAAACAGCCCCAATGTAATATTGGAAGAAATAGGTAAAGCCGAGAAAAAGAGAAGATCTGACCATTGCAAAGATCTAGTTGGGCTTATACAGTCAAAGACTCTTCTGTTGAGATCAAATGAATGCATAAGTCAAAGTAAAACTGCGCTAAGACTTTTAACAGGGATCCTAACGGGACATTGTCGCCTGAATGGGCCCCTAGAAAAGCTCAAAATGATGGAGGAAGAAGAATGTAGATTTTGTGGCATGAAAGAAGAAACTTCCATCCACATACTTTCCTATTGCACAGCACTTCAGAATCCTAGAGCACATCATCTGGGAGATTACTGGATAGAAGAGGAACATTTACCCAAGTTGAAGCCTGCAGACGTCCTAAAATTTCTCCGGGAAATTGGGAAATAGGTGAGTGTCACCCAAAAATACATACAAACATACAACAAACTTACAGTATACCTTTTTATCTAAATTGTGGGGACATTCACTGAGACCTTTGCGAGTGAAGGTTACTCCAAATGGTCATTCTGGTCACCTGACCTTGCCAAATGTCATAGTTTTGTGTTAACAGTTGGCTATAAAAGCTGCATGATGTCACTTATCAAAACTGTCAACTGTCAATGTTTCACAAATATCCTAGGTTAGTTTCCCCTTTTTATTTTATTTTTGCCAAATGTCAGGATCTGATCCTGCTCTAACACGTCACCCCCACACCCTTTCCGCTTGATCCCTCTGAAAAATTTCCATAATAGTTTGCAAGTTTGTCGCATATTCGCCGAAGGACTTTCGAGATTCCGTCACAGTGGGAGTTTTGAAGCTTCTACAAGATCTGAAAACTACCATCCTCGGGGAGTAGAACATGTGACGAGGTTTTAGTGGACAGTGCTAAAGCGGAATTGTGATAAGAAGCAAGGAATGCATACCGGGTGATCTTTGTTGAAATTCATGGTAATTCATTACTTCAAATTATCACGCATCATTTTGTGTTATGTCAAATGAACAAGGTCATTTGCAATATTTGATGTTTTTGGCTCCGGTTCTATTAAATCGTAAATACCTTCCATTAAACGAAAAGGATATGTGTAGGACATGCCCGTGCTCGATAGATGAAAAAAACCTTTTTTCTTTATTCTATAGTTGACATCGCAATCAAAAGAGGCGACTTTAATATTCCACTCTTTGTTGGTCCAGATATAAAGGTTTCCATGAAAAGATTGGAAAAAATGGAAGGAGTCGACGTCAAGAATGAATTATACATGACTCGGTATGAAGTATGGAAATTTCGATGACAGAAACGAACAGGCCAGTGTACCAAAAAATATTATAATAAATGAGATCTTGAAGGGAGAAAAAAATGAAGTTAAAAGTGGCGCAAAGGAGTGAAAATTATGATGCTCCAGTTTTTGGTTTTTAATTCGAATTTTTTGGCGGTCAAAAAGGAAGTTTTTTGCTTTAATTTTTTAAAAGGGTGTTTACATCTGCACGTATACTCATAAAAGTATGTTAATTTTCTTAAATTTAATGTATACAGATTCATCTATATGAATTTATGTTAAGTTATCTTCGGACCACGTTCAAAAGGTGAATATAGGGACTTTTTGCTTCATTTTAAATATCCCGGTCGTCAAAAACATCCTTCCTACAAATATTTAACAAATTTTTAAAAAGTAGTTCTTTCTTGAACCACTTATTGAATTTTTATAATATTTTTGTGATTTCTAGGACAATAATGTATCAGAATCTCCGATTTTTATTACTCACCCTGTAATTTAGCAACTCCTTTGAACGTGACAGGATCAATTATTGTCGGATCACTTCTTCCTTTTGCGTTTTCGGCGTATAAGATAATCCTGTAACTGGCACCCGTATCCAATCCGTTTGCTGTAAAAATTGGGGGCGCTCTATAAGTCGTATAGTTCAATTTTGGTCGTAGACTGGGAAGTTCAAGAATTTCCATTAGGAAACTTTGCGGAAGACCTCCGTCGAAGCCTTCCATACAGTCGACTTGCAGAGAATTTGTTGTCTGATTTATAAGAGTGCAATTTTGGAGCTGGGATGGTCGGCCTGAAATAAATAAAAAAACTTATATTGAAATAAATAATTTGCTTTTGTACAAAAGCGGTTGGAGAAAAATTGATAACGGGTGGATAATCCTGTCAGAATTGTAGGCTAGCTAACTCGAAGATAATAGCAGCCATTTGAAGTGAATTGAAATTTTTTTCCAGATCTGATTTTATTTTTATTAACAAATGATATATTGTCTTGATTTCTTTTTTTAGACAATAGTAGAAGTAAGGGGGCACAATGGATCACCCCAATATACATACCGGGTGTCCCAAGTCATCGTATACAGGCAATATCTCGCTTATTTGACAAGATAATTGATACATAAAAAAACCATTGGTTATGCTAATGGGACCGTAAGGATCCGCAGTCAATATCACAACCTCACACACACAAATGAAAAAACTGCATTGAATGGCATTAGAGTACTCTCCAAATGGCTTATAAAGAATATTTTACATTTGACAGCCCCATGGTAGCCCTCACTTTTTATTTTCAAATGGCACCCCCTGTATATTTTCATTCAAAATTGCGTGTCGTTCTATTTGGAATAAAACGATAGCACATACTTGGTTATTTTTTAAATTAATAATAACAAAAGCATCAATATTTCATGAAGTATCAATTCTAACTGAAATACCTCTGATGCAATTCAAAAAACGAACACAGCAAGTGTTCAAAATTATTTCCTGCAGAGTCCATGGAATCTGCAAAACGTGTTAAAAGCTTTCTTGTGCAGGCCGTCTGAATCATAGCTGGTGTAACATGCTTCACGAATGCGTTCTTTAAGATCAACATCATAAAATACTTCAACTTAGAATTGTAATTTTTCATTAGAGCTCAACATAAGAGAATATTTGGCAAACTTTTGTTGACACAAGATTTGGCGAAATACTATCAGTCACGATTTATATTTTTTAATAGACAGCTGAATTATGTGTTATTTTGGTAAAGTTAATTTATTTTTAAGAAAGATAAAATTCACACTCAATTTGATATTTAAAATTCCCGCTGAAGTTTATAGTTCCTGCAGCCAAACTTATTTTTGTGTCCGAGAACTCTTGAGCTTCTTCTTGTTGTGTACTTCCCCACAGTCCGAGAACTCCTTAGAGCGACACTCGAGCGTCGCTCAAATTACACCGGTCCCGACTCGGTTAGAAATCGCACCTGTCAGTTTGGTTTGAATATTTTGTGGTTAGAATTTAAATTGGTATGTATGACCTTAGAACATAAAACAGACAGGAAGGAGCATTTACCAAATAGGAGGCTGCAAATGGCGAATAGTAGTTTCCGTTTTGACAGTGGGGTACTGTTTGTATAGGGTATGGGATATGTGAAATTTTAAAATTGTAGCTTATTGAAATGTATTAAATATAAAACTATAAGCTGTCCTATGTCCAATACAAACAATATTGTCTAGGAGCAATGAAAATACGAATATAGAATAATACTTTTGATAATGTTTTCGTTTAAACTTATTTTCACCAAAAAAACTACATAAACAAGGCATGTTCTTTTATTCACCGGTAGATCCACCAATCGACCAACTGCGTTTTTATATTCATTGGTGGATAATAGATTGAAGAAATGACGCGTTCATTTATTACTGTTGCATCAACCGAAATTGCAAACCACTCCACCGTTGTATCGAGGTGGTGGATAACTTTGGTGGTTCACAAAATGACAGCTTAACCTCAAAAAAACTAACGATTTTTTGAAGCAAAGAAATGGACGAATTAATAGAAATAAATTTAAAATGTGGTAACAAGGTATTGACGGCGCTATTAACAGCGTCAGAAATTGAAAAAAATTCAAGTGGAACTATCAGATCAACTGCCTCGTATACTACCAAATGACTAACAAAAACAGGTGTCGCACATGATTTACGACTCCCGCAAAAAATGCCGGCGTTTTCCGACGATCAAAGGAGTGACCGGACTTATTGGAATATATAGACTTTGGTATGACTATGGATGTTTATTAAATTTTAAATTTAAAGATAAATTAATTTCCTCCTCCTATTCGAATTTAAAATATTATTAGGCTTTTTTGTGGTAGATTGGCGTGCCTAAGGGGTTTTTAAAAGTTTTCTGTTGGTTGTTTTCTGTTGGCTGTTGGAGCCAGATTCATTAATGTTAGACCTATAGGCTAGTTATAAATATTCTAAAAATTCATCTGAAACTCCTTAAAAGTACTTATAGCTGGGAATAACTCATTCGAAGTAATCTTTACACCTTGGATGTGTTCTTTTCCGCGGTTGCAACTTTGACTCAATTTGGGAGACTTCCATTTCATTATCCGACTCGCTTTTCGGAATGTACCTATCCCTTCAAGCAACGGTTTTCCCAATGTAAGCGCAATTAATGCGACACGTTTCTTATCCATATTATCTACTCTACATTTAAAATAGAAAAACTTAAAAATTGAACACTAATTTTTAAAAAAGTATGGTTATAGTTGACAACCACAAGAAGGTAAATCCTTTCAAGAACTCATTAAATGGAGCGTTGCACTACGATAGCCCTTTACCCCCATCAATCAAGTGCAAAATTTAAACCAGTGTGACGTTCTCGAATTCACCCCAGATAGCTTTTAAAAAAGTAGTCACTGCTGACAACGTAAGAGCCACAATTCTAGTTGAAGAATTTTATGATTTAGAGGATCTTGAAGAACGCATTCGTGAAGCATAGCGTTACACCAGCTATAATTCAGACGGGATCTGCACAACAACACTTTTAACACGTTTTGCAGCTTGCAAGGTTTCTGAACACTTGAACACTTGCTGTAATTTTTTGTTTGTTTTTTGAAATGCATCAGGTATTTTAGTTGAAATTCATACTTCATGGAATATTGATGCTTTTGTTATTATTAATTGAAAAAAATACCAAGTATGTACTATCGTTGTATTCCAAATAAAACGACACGCAATTATAAATGACAATATACAGGGGCCATTTAATGCAGTTTTTTTATTAATTAATGATCTTGTCAAATAAGCGAGATATTGCCTGTATACTATATCTTGGGACACCCGGTATATTTATGTTAGGAGAATATTCAAATTGAGAAATTGTTATTTTTTCGGAAAACACTTTCAAAATTGAATGAAACAACTGGAAGCAGAGCAATCAAAAATGTTGTACGCGTTCGAATTGTAATGGAACTGGACCTGTTGCGATTTAGAGACAAAGCTATACACTTTGGGCTCTTGATTACATGTATTGCATGTATAATGATTGAGCTCGTATTTGAAGTTTCTGTTCGACTGGATGGAAAAAAATAATGTATTTTTACCTCTCTCGTGCACCGTATAATCAAAATTGAATCGAACATCTGCGCTGGATTTAAAATGATTGAGTAACACAAAGTGTAGCCACTCCAATTTCAATTTTTGATGATAAATTTAAACATTTTGCATTCGCCTCGCAGCTCACACGTACTGGGTATATTTTAACATAATATTTTTAGAACATGCATATTCATCAGGGACTATGAGGTTTTCCCTCATTCGGTGTTTGTCCAGAGCGGGCGCTATATTTTTTTTACTTACCTGTTTTCCATTCCGATTGGAAAATATGATAAAATCAAATGCAGTATTAATTCCATCACTTTCTCTCGTGTTTGTTGTTTAAGGGATTTTGGTTCATCTGGTAGTACTTATAGTATATGAAATAGTATATGAAGTAGAAGGTTGTAACAGAAGGTTGTACCACAATTGACATATGATGTCAACGCTCGATTCTAGGAGTTGGTTTTCACTCTTTTCCGTTACCGACCCTTGAGTAGCAAGGACGTATCTTTCTACCGTCTCTTAAATTTAATTGTTTTACCTTAAATTGCTGTGGTAAGTCCAAAATTATAATTTATATTTATCAAGCTTTTTCTAAAGTAGTGGCTGATATAATTTTTTATGCATTTCTTATTTTTTTACAGAGATAGACGAATATACACATACCACGTGGTCAACCACATTTCTGTACATTACTTTTAAACTAAATCTTTTATCGTAAATAACTGTTACCTTTTTTAATGCAAACAGTTGCTAGATTCTCTGTTGTAGAATACCTAATTATTTTCAAAGATATATAACATTTGCATTTTAACCTTTTCAAATATTCTCTTACCTTCCAGTGCCGGCTTCACATTTCATTTAACATTTTATTCTTTTAGAAATGGTTTATTAATAACTTTTTACTATAATTAATACTTAAGGTCATAAGTACTTTTTTAATTTGGCTGATAATTTTTACTGATTTGAATGGGACATATATGTTGGAAAGCTTTCAGTAAATTTAAATTTCATTATTTCAAACAACTGCCTTCCTTTTTTACCTGAAAAGCAAAACCAACATTATGTGCCCCATTACATTCAAGTTCCTACATATCCCTAATCCACCTGAACTTCTAGGTAAGCACAGCTGCCAGGTTACCACTGCCAGGATATCCCTGCCAGGTTACACCTGCAAAATACCGTTACTACCAGGTTACACCTGCAAAATACCGTTACTGTCAGGTTACCGTTTACACACCGACAACTATATTTCAACTCTAAGACATCTATATTTCCACTTCAACTTCAGGACCTTTCCACTTCAACTTCAGGACCTTTCCGCTTCAACTTCAGGACCTCTCCACTTCAACTTCAGGACATACCTAAGCTAAGTACCTTACAGAAGTGCAGTTTTTTTTTACTTTCCTTCATGTTACCTCCTGAGGCGGAATAAATTTAATATTTAAACTTCTTTTTTTATTTCTTCTATACCCGGCTGTAAGAGCTGTAGGGACTGTGTCCGGGTTTACGTGAGGTTGTAACTTTTTTATTTTTTTTTAACTTTAAGTAAATTCTACAAGGTGTTTCTAACTTTTTCACCTTAGTTTCTTTTCTTAACATTAAATTATCTTTTTACATCGACGTCTAAAAAGGTAGTGGCGCCCTAAGTTCTTATAGTCTGTCAACCCTCTGGCATACCTAGTGTGGCATCAACATGGAGTCGATCCACCCTTGAGAGAGTCTCTAGCCGGGATCTGTCTCTTAAGGAGAGAACAAGTGTCACAAGGTATTCTTGAAATAATATTGGAAGGTATGTCAGAGATTTACTAGTTAGTTATCCTAGGGAAAAATATGAGGAAGAAAAGCAATCAAAGATCAGTCAATAAGGAGGTACTTGAACATAGTTGATAGTGAATAGAAGCTTTGCTCGTGGCGATCACAGTAAGCTCGGTGCTAGTGTTGCCAAAATAGAGGCGGCCGTTGGCAGATGTTAATTGTCTTATGATCAGGTTTGGGGATTGGAAGTGGTTGATCAGACGTCAAGCGGAAATTTACATACTATAGTCTGTATACTTTTTATCTCTGGTAAAAATTCTGACAAAACCTACCACGAACAGACGGAATTATTAATGAAGTACTGCATTCAATTTAGTTAAAGTATATAAACCAAACTGTAATAAAAATAGCAATAATCATCTATCGTTGTCCGCTGAAAAAGTAATTGTTTCACTGGTTCGAAACATCCACGCCAAAAGTTTTCAAATGTTATTAGCTTGTAGTTTTCATTTTTTGAAATGGTTTTGTGTTTAAATTCAATACCACTGCAGTGGTATATGTGTGGCGAAAATAATGATGTGATAAATCATGTGTATAATTATTATGATTTAATATGCGGAGCGGATGATCTAGAATAAAGGATACAATTCAATCGAATCATTCCATTTAGTGTTACCAATTCTTTTATAGACATCTATTTTTCTACAGCCCTCCCGAAAATAGAACTTTCGGTATAATCTATTAAATCGAAAATGAAACTTTACACAAATCGTACCGAAAATAGCTATGGAATGGAATGTTTTGTTCTACTTTCGGTACGATTTTTTTTATTTTCGGGACGATTTTTTTACTTTCGGAATAATTTTCAATATCTATGTAGGCGGCCTTAGCAATGACATTTACGGAATTTTTATTATGACATCACTTGTCAAAATAAATTTGTTGATAGTTCAACTGTATTTTCAATTTTCCGATCTAGAAATGGAAATCGACAACGAAAGTGACGAGGAAATAATTATTCCACATGAAATCAGTGAAGCTGCTAACTGTTATAATTGTACAATTAATGTACATAAGTAATATTTATAGTATCTATCCCTATTATTTTTTGATATTCTATCTACTAACAGCTGCAGAAAAAATTTTGTACGTAACGCTACCCGAAAGTGATTTTACGGGACTCGCCCTGAAAACTGCCTACTCATCCCGTGAAATATCACTTTCGGGACTGGTTACGTAAATAACTATTTATGAGGTTTATAGCGATGACCATCATGGTACTAGCTGTGAAGTCTGATTACACAGAGTGTACAATAATTACTGTTTATAATCCGAATTTCATGGAAAACTTCATATTAGTGCATCAATAAAACTCAGCGATGCCATAACTTATCGTTTATTTGTCAACAAATATACGAAATAGCCAGTAAGTATTCATATGTTCCAAAAATTTACTGTCTTCTCAAAGCTACTATATTTTACCAAGTGGCCACCTAGGTCAGCAGACTTACAACATTGAGTCTCTAAAAAGTCAGATTTTCCGTTACAAATCTTACTTTAGGTGCAACCCTCTTTCGAAATAACTATCTTTAGAATTAAAAACTTTAACGTTCTTTGCTTTGTTATCTCTACTCACCGCTAGATGTCACCTTACAGAGAAAACAATTGTGCCGTAAATAACTATGAAGTTTACCACGAAAATGTTGGTCCATGAAACATGAAATATAAAACACGAATACTCTTGGACTAATTTAAGTTTATGGGGATGGAATTTGAATTTATGTGAAATTCTGAAAACACTGCTGGGAGAAACACCTACTGCACTAAAAATTTGTGATAAGTATAAGATAGATATTGCTTGTTGAAGAATGGTCTGCGGTAATTACGTTTTTAATAAATGCGCGATTCACTTATTTACGTCTCTAACGCTAATAACGTTAGCGCTTCGCGTAATTTACGGTTACGTATCGTTGAGTGTTATTATAAATACGGCACATAATAATTGTCCTGCGCAGTTGACAAAATAGAACAAATCGAATCGGATTTCTGAGGTAACGGTTTTTGTTTATCATTGTGTTCATTGTTTAGATGGTGTTTAGTTTGTTTTGTAGTTTGAGTTTAAATATGCTAATATAGTAATATAGTAAGGTTATTTGGTTTTTCTTTAAATTATAAGTAAATACAGAAAAAGACAGGTTAATATGTCACTTCCAACAAAACTGAAATACATTTTAGGCAGACCGTTATTAAAATAACGCTACATAAATACCGCTCCATATGCGGTATTGCAATTGGCAATATCTCTCTGTTTTGTTCATCTAACCCTAACGTAAGCTGCCCTAACTCCTGAGACGTCAACTTCCATACCCTCGTAGTTAGTGACACGTAGCGGTTGGTGTTTTTTATTGGCAACTGATCCTGTTTCAAAAATTTCTTGCATTGGTTCAGTTACGTACTTGTATGTGACAGGTCTTCTGAGATGAGCAGCATTAAACTGTATAGCTGTGGCTCAACAAAATGCAATTAAAATTTTGTAATATGTGAGCTAAAATATTTTTGTCTAATTATTGAAAATCCTAGACAAATTCCTTTAGCTACATTATTTCAATATGTTGATCTTCTGTTAATAATTTCATAGTTGACCCACTAAGTTGGCCAATGACGCTTAGGTCAACATTTATTCCAGGAAGAGCTGTCGAATGAAAATTTTGCACCTGCTAAATTTGAATCAGTTGCCATTTCCTAAATTATATTGATTGTTCAACCTGCGGAAATTTCATTTTAAGATAGTAAAGTTAACGAGTTTGATATTTCTTGATTCCAATCAGCTAAGAGGGCAGGTGAATCGCTGTTATAGTCTGGGCGCTCAATGGAAAAAAGAACAATATTTATTACTGAAACTTAGTTAAAATTTATTGACGTTGTCGCCAAATAGGCTATTTGCAGTGAAATATCATCATTCAAGGAGGAAAGCCGAGGCTACATGGGGGATAGGCCCCAAACTGATGTGAAGGACTTACAACCATAGAGGTACTACAGATAGAGACAAGCCATAAGCCACTGTGTGAGTAGGAATGTCCGTCTGAGCTTCGGTGAGAGGGGAAGAGACAGACGATCAGAGGCTTCTCTGCCTTTGTCTGTGTTTACAGCAGACCCGCTATAAGAAAAAATTGAAGAACGTGTCGCGGGACACACGGTAAGAACTTTAGTTCCTTTTAAGCGATGATCAAATTTTTTGAATCAATAAATAAATACACATATTAATATAAGAATTTATTTCACTCTGGATGAAACTTCATTTAACAAAAATATACAGTAGTATTAATTATAATAATCTTATCATTAAGTTCATTGGCACAAAGTACATATTAAGTATTCTATTAACTGTAATTAATAATGCAATGTATGCTGACAATCAATATTTTGCGCCGAGAGACTAGCTCTGAAACTGAGGAGAGAGCGCGAGAGCCTACGCGCTTACGGCACATAACGTAACAACGTAACGTAACGGTCAGATCTTTTGCGCCGCGACCTCCCTCGCTCCAAGTAACGTAACGGTCAGACCAACCTAGCATAAAGAACTAAAGTTGTAAAAGACAGCCTAAGTCTCCGACTTTCTAACTCTCTTACTACTACTACTACTAAATGTGCAGGCGAGCATTGTCCTGGACAACTCCAGCCAAGGTTCCGGCACTGAGGCCACTTGCGCCATTCCTGCTACCTAGACATTCATGAAGCCGAGCCCTTCAATAAAGGCCACAACCTTTTTCAATGGATGTCTGCTTGTGTCTCCAGGGGCCATAACAGGGACTCCGAAAATTCGCCTGCGTAGTACAGCCCAGTGTGGACACTCTAAGAGAACATGGACTGACGTTTCGTCAGTCATGCCGCAACCCCTACATAGGGAACTTTCCTCTACTCCTAAGTTGTGGAGGTGTTTCCTCATACAGCAGTGCCCTGTTAGGAGTCCTGCTATCTTCCTTAGCCTACTCCTTGGTAGTTCAGTAGCTGCCCTGGCGTGTCCATCAGTCCATCCCTTCAGTAGGAGTTTGGATTGTCTAGGACCCTGCAGAGCATTCCAATGAGCGAGGTGCTGATTCCTCAGCCACTTCTTCGTCTCCTTGCGTATTTTTTATTTTTTTAGGCCCAGGGTCGGGCCCGGGCCGCAGAAGGGAGCTGCCGCCCCTTCCGCAGCCAGTGCATCCGCCATCTCGTTGCCTTCAAAACCAGAGTGGGCTGGAATCCATTCTAGCCGCACCACGTTCCGCCTTGCAAGATTAGCAAGTCGTTCTCGACATTCGTTAGCAAGTCCTGAGTTGCTGGTATACCCACTCAGGGCTTTAATTGCTGCCTGGCTGTCGGAGTATATGGTTATGCGTCGATCCACATAACATCTGTCTAGGTTTATCTGCGCACATTCCAAGATAGCATAAATCTCGGCCTGATATGCAAATACACTATCACCCAATGGTACACAAACTTGTGTTCTTGGGTCCCTGGTCCCTGTGTATTCCTCTCTTTTTCCCAGGACTCTCTATCCCGGATCATGGCCCTGTATGGGGTATCGAAGTAGTACTTACGCAGGCATTCATCAGCCGCTCGGGTCAGAAAACTGGATTATCTTACAGGAGCCGGAGCTTCTTGATGTGCCTGCACTCTTCCCCTTTTCGCACGTATCCCAGCCGTTTCAAGCGCAGGAAAGTCCTACCCGCCTTTGCCTCGATCACATGGTGGGGAGGCTGAAGACCAAGGATCACTTCCATCGCAACAGTTGGTGTAGTCCTCATGCAGCCAGTTGCCCCCAAACTGACCACCCTTTGAAGGCGTGCCAGTTGCGATCTAGCCGTGACCAAGGTTACCCTCGGCCACCAGACCAGAGTTCTAACTCTCTTAGATGCTGATGGGTTCCGAGCTGACTTGTTGACTCTATCTGTAGTATCTGTATGCTTTCAGCATTGTGATCTTTGGTATGGTGGGATAATATAAAAAATCCCTGAGTTGGGTGAGGTAAGAAATGACAGGAGCTAAGGAAACAACATCAAAGTACTGCAGGACCTCCACCCTATTGACATTGACATTGACAATCATGGGAGACACTTATAAGGCAACAAATCGGATGAACATGAAGCAAATGGTAAAAATTAGCAATGGACCACATGACTTCTAAAAACTTCTTCAACATTAACTTCTTAGTTGCTATGAAAGATCTTAAAGAATGGACAGATAGCAACAAAGTAAGAGCATCTGGTGTTCAGACATATTCAACATCAAGTACCTTCCAAGAGCACACAATAGCTTTGGTATAGGCTCCAGCACACTGCGAAAAAAAGTAACACTTCATGCACTTTTATTAATAATCCTGATGATCTGATAAATGGATCATTTATTGTATAAAAGCCTCGTGGTCCATAGAAAACGTTTACTAATGATTATATCCATCCAGTTCTTAACCTATCAAAGAATCAATGTAAAAGAAATTACATTCATTCATACGTTTGGGTTGTGCTCAACAGCCCAGGCACTTGAACTGATTGTTTGTACCATTGACCTACTTCCATTCCAGAAGCTTCGTGTCTTCTATATAGGCCACCAGTTTATCTGTAGGTATCTTCATTAGTTGTGATGGTTATATTATTTCCACTCCAAAGTGCTTTCGTCTGATGAGTCTTTGTAAGTCCTCACAGAAGCAGAGTATGTTAGTAGCTGTTTCATCGTAGAGTTCACATTTTATGCACATAGGTTCACTAACTTTACCCGACCTTTGCAGATGCTTCCTCAGGGTACAATGTCCATTCACCAAGTCGGTAAGTGTCGTCAAATTTCTCTTGCCCAGTTCCAACAGCCTGGATGGGAGTTCCTTGTCTAACTTATTCAGTAAACTCTCAGTACGGAAGTGTCCTTGTCTTAACTAGCCAGTTACTTTAGTTACATTAACAAATCCTACAAATTCGAATTTATTACTCCAGAAAATCATTTCCCTATTCAAGAGCAATTGTTCGAGAAATTAATAAACTTCCACCCTGACTAATATGAACGAAATATAATTGGTCGATGGGAGGTAATGTTGAATTTTAATTGAGCATTTTCACCCTTTTCTTTTCCCTTTATCAAATATTCATTTCTTGTAATTTCTTGGAGTACAGCTGTTGAAGTATAATAAAAAAAATTAATATTATATTCTGGGAGATAGCGAAATTTCAGAACGACTTCGAAAATTATAATGCAGTTGTTCGAGCTTACAAATGCTCGAAATAGAGCTGATGGTATCTTTTCAACCACAAAATTTTTATGATCTTTTATCTCATCCAGACAAGGAACGTTTAATAGTTGTTTTATTTAAATAAGAATAGTGGATAGATGGATATTTTGTTGTAGAAAGTGTCCCATGATATTCCAATTAATAAAGATGATTTTATATCGATTGAAGATGGGCGACGACCCAGCACTGTAGTGGAACGCGTTTGATGCGATAATTACAGTCAAGCAAGGTCAGACATGGTTAGTACTTGGATGGGTGACCATGCCAGGGAAAACCATCGTATGGGGCCCGTACAGCCTGCAGCGGACTAGCATATCACAGCTCGCAGGCATTATACCAATGAGCACGAGGTATAATGTAGATATGCCGTCTTTCGGAGGAGATGTAAAGCCGAGGTCCCGAGTTGAGGAACGCTACCACTGGTTGGAACACTAGTGGGTTCGCCAAAATTTCCGGTTAGGGGTAGAGTGCTCCCGGCGTCGGTGATTAGCCTCAGTCGCAGAAATAGACCGACGTTAAATAACAGAATAAAAAAAAGAATGTGTTTGAAGATGTCACCAGAATATCATAATCCAAGATCCCAGTCACCCCAGACTTAACTACGTTATTTTTTTTTATGAAAAAATAAAGAGCCGTGCCGGCCGAAACATTGCTTTTGCATATTGCCGCCCTTCAATTTCTCGCAGTTCATTTTATTTTCATTTTATTGAAAGAACGTTGAAATTTGAAAATTATGAAATGTTTTTAATATATTGATAATTTGAGGAATTGGGGTGAACCGATTAGGGTGGGCCACGGCCCACCTTGCCCTCTATGTAGGCACGCCTATGACCTTAGCTAAGCTTTTCCTTTATCTAACCATAACAAAGAGCAATAACCTCAAATTGCAGTTAAAAGTTGAACAGCGTTGTCACATTGCAAATTATTTCAAAGTTGGTAAAAATATTCACATGGAAAACGTAAAAAAAAACTATAACAGTCCTTTATTATTTACATTTATAGGTTTGTGCAGTATAGTAAATAACATAGTAGTGTAGATTTTTAAAACATCACCTAACGGATATGTATTTATATAGAATGGATATTAGCTACGATCTTCATCACTTAATTATAATATTATTCAAAAATCTGACAACGCTGTGACTTTTTGCTCTACTACCCATTTGAAAACGTCCAACTTTCGTCAACATCAGAGAGTTGTCAACGAAAGAGATACAGAATAACGTTTCAAAATTTTTCGTTTACACTTCCAATCGTTTGTAAACGAAACCTTTGCTGAACGAAATATTACAGAATAGACGCCTAAACAAACATATACAGGCCAGACACTTCCTGTGGGCCATAACTTTTGAAAGAAACTTCAAAAGTTCAGAAAAAGGTTGAATTTCATATATATTATTAATTATAATATTTTCCAATGAGCCAGACAAATCTGACGAACCAAACATCCTCCCAGACTCGTTAAAAGTTTAGCTGTGCAAGGAAACGCGAGAGCATCACAGCATTATTCAAGCGCATAAGTACAGGGTGGCTCATTAAGCTATATAAACAACTGTATCTCGGAAAGTATTTGTCGCAGGCTGTAGAGAAAAATGTTAATAGTGAAAGTGGCCAAGATGAACTATTTTCAACCTAAAAATTTAATTAAATTTTGAATACCGTTCTGATACTTTTGAAAAATTTGAAAAAATGAACTAGAGGTCGCTTCATGCAGCGATCACCATCCTGCTTGAGTATTCACAAACCTTGGTTAACGAGGCACCGAGGACTGCGAAGGGTCACTACTTATTGCAGTAAGGCGCCAACAAAACTTATATTCCTCACATCATCATCATCATCATCATAAAGCCTTTAATTCTAATAGATTGTGGCTAACGTTAATGCGCTTTTAAATTCATTTATTAGTGTGGATTACTCCCTTTTCAATCCTTGTTGTTACAATTTCCTGTGTGTCCTGGCTTCAGAAGTTATTTTCTTCCCTTCTGCTCTTTTTCTGCATTTTTCTCTCCACTCTTCGATTCCCATCCTTTTTGTATCTTCTTCTATCTGATTCCTCCAACTTTCTCTGGGTCTTTCCCTTCTTCTCGGCCATAGAGGAGTCCATTGTGTTATTCTTATTATCATTTCTCCAGGCTTCCGTCTCATAATATGTCCTGCCCATTTTAGGCGTTTTGCTTTTACACATTTCACGATTGTCTCATTGCTTAACTCACTTTCTATTTCTTTGTTAGTTTTGAGTCTTCTTTCCCCAGTTCTTGTTATGTTCGGCCCCAGTATCGTTCTAAGAATCTTTCTTTCCATCATTCTTAACTCTTCTGCTTCTTTTTTGTTTATTACCGTTGTTTCTAAGCCATACGCGATCTTATTAGTGTTTTGTATATTTTTATTTTAGTGTTTTCTTCCTCACATAGTGTATTAAAACCGGGGCAGCTATCCGGCTTTAACCCTATGCTGTGAAAAAGATTCATATTTTCGAAAAAAAAACACACCACTCTAGATCATGTACAGTTTCTTTCATTTTTCTTTATTGTCGTAAAAGCAACAACGCGAAGGAAATCTTGATTATTTCGACTGTATATTTACGAACATCTCATAACCTTCGAGAAAAATAAATTTTAAATGAAAATCCTGTAATAAAATCGTAAGTATATTGTCTATGAAAATGTAAATCGTAATATATTCCGAGAAACATTTTCATAAGAATGTCCGAAATTTGCAGCAAAACAAAATCGGAAAAATAGTTTTCGGTTCATGCTCTTGGCAAAAACCTCACATTACGTTCGTACTCATACATAAAACATTAGATCCTGGATAAGGGGTTCTATTATCATAACCTACTATTAATAGAGGAAAAACATCGCATCGAAAAAGGTGAATGGAATTTTTGCTTTGCCAGGAAACGCTGCAAAATTGATAGATCGAGAGTAAAATTAAATATTTTCGAAGGAAATTTATTTTTTCCGCAAATCGTTGGGAAATTTTCACATTCCAGACAATTTTTCTTGGAGAATAAGTCAATATTCCCTTACTATAGGAAAATGATATTTCTTTACAGTTAAAAATATGTATATTCTTCTCTTGATTTATTATGATGAAGCAGAATTCATTGCTTCAACCAGCTCTGGATGAGTCCAAGAAAAGGAAAATTCATCATCACTAATCATTTCACTTCCGAGATCACCAGCGATATACACTAAGAATCACTAAAATATTGATTTGATATAATATAATCATACAAGATACAGAGATTCTGAAGAAATCATTATTTTTATTTTACATGTGTGATTACATTTATTTTAGTGAAAATATAAGCACAAAATTTAACCATCCGCCATCTTATCTCAAACACCAATCAGAAGAGAGTGACGTCGTACTTTCGCAAATAGCTATGATCCGAACATCTGTTTTGAATTAACTTTTTTCTTTGTTGGCTTTGCTTGGTTCATGTGTCAAGTGTTTGAAGTTTGACTCATAAAGAAATATAATCTGTCTATGGTTTGACTTCGACGACTTTACCACAGGACACAGATCATAGATAACCTATCGACACGAATGTCATAGACAGACGCCATTACTATTCCAGCGTTTTGGCGTTTAATTTGAAATGGGTTTGTTGAATTTTTCCTTTAAAAACTTTTTTTCTTACAGAAATAACATTTATTGTAGATAAAGTATATACGTGAGAACATCGTGGAGCAGTTTTTCAAAATCAGTCATCATGCCTATTGAATTTATATGCGTCAAGTTTGACAATCCAACTTTAATATGTTTCCATAATCACCCAAGTAATTTTATCAAGGTGTTTCTGAACGGGCAATATTTTTAATGCAATATGTAGCTACAGCACAGTGGCTGGCAACATTGCCAGCAATAACAGCCAGTCTTGACAATATTTTCAGTGTGTCCCGGCCATATTATAGCTACACATGTTCTGTGTTGCCTATGCATTTAATTGTGTGCAGCAAGAGTTGCCGGAAGATCGCTTGGCCAGCGAAAATAGTCTGCAATTTTACTTTGTTTTGGTGTTCGTTTGTTGTTGCTGTTATGAACATTTTGGTGCTTATAGTATATAAAATGACTAATACTAGGACGAATGGAAAGATTTTTGAGCTCATTAATGAAATACATCTACATCCTGAATATAATGTGGAAACCGGAATTTATAAAGACAGAAATGCTAAAAAAGATGGATGGGCAGTTATGGCTGAAGAATTTGGTATATCAAGTGAAGAGGCCTACAAAGAATTCAGAAACTTGAGAACTTATGCAAAGGGTAAGGTGAAAAAAGAGAAAACCTGTAGTGCTGGCGGTATACTAGTGAAATGGTAGTTTTAACATGTTATCAAGACTTATTTCCGGACTTGGGTAATCTAAAGTTTCACGCCTAAGATCGAATCCACAATCTACTCTTATTTTTCTTTAACTTTGTGTTTAAAACAATATAAGTCGCTGTGACCCGAGATATTTCGTCAGCCATTCTTGCACGATTGTGTAGTCCGTCTACGATACAAATTATTTCCATTAATTTGCAAACAATATTGTCGAGATATACGGGGTGTCCCACGACGTTTTGACAGTCAAATTTCCCGAAAAATTTTCATATGACATGTATGAAATTTGGCAGATATAAACAGTCGAAACTGATGCTTAAATTTATTATAAAATGACTTACGTTTTTCTTGTCATTTCGGGTCACGTGACCCCAACATAATTTTTTTATATGGGACAACCGGTATAATATTACAATTTTGGATATATCATTCAAAAAAAAATTCAACTGGTCATCATTGTATTGTGCAGTAATGATAATAGGGGCAATTAAATGAACATCTGTATAAATTATTATAATTACAAAAATTTTTACAAGTAATTGAAGAAATTGTTCAAATTGATGACCATGTACATTGACACAATGTTCAAACCTTGTTAAAAGATTTCTTGTTAGTGATGCTGTAATCATTGCGGGTGTTACAGTCCGACATGCCTGTCTTATTTCATCCTTCAAATCATCTTAATCAATCGTGGGTGTGACATAAACTAGACCTGTTAAGTATCCCCAGAGAAAGAAATCTAAGGGTGTAGTATCCCGAGAACGGGGTGGCCACAGAATCGCACCATTTGTGTCGTTAAGATATTCTCTAGCTGGACCAAAAAAGTGAGGAGATGCTCCATCTTGCTGCCACCATATTGTTTGCCTTTCATATAAGGGAATATTTTCAAGTAATCTCATTCACAGCGTAATAGCTTCTAAACTATAAATGCTACGGGAAAAAATTTTAATGAAATTTATAGAAATTTTCATGCTTCACAATTCAGTTACCACCATTTTTAATCTATCATTGACCATTAGCTAAATATTTCGCAAAAACCATATTGAAAAAAGTTTGGAGCGCTATAATTGAAAACCTATGCGTTATACAAAAAAAGTTTCGGATAGAAAAGATGGCAAATATTATTAGCTACAATAATTATCTCCACAATTTTTGTCGTACCATGAGCGGTTCGCGAGATATTTGATAAAACGTACGTGTTTTTCAAGATGGCGGCTGGAGTGAAGGCCCCCCCATGACTTGGATTTACATTCAGAGGACACCCCTGAACATATTCAGAAAAAAAATAGCTGTTCCCGTACATTTTCTACGAAAAATACCCGGCTCTTGGCCTATATGTTACGTTTTTTAATAAAATAATTTATACAGATCTGATGTTCATTTAATTGCCCCTATTATCATTACTGCATTACTGCAATAATGACAAGTGTGGTATCGTTGATTTTGTTTTTGAATGATATATCCAAAATTGTAATATTATACCGGTTGTCCCATTTAAAAAAATTATGTTGGAGTCACGTGACCCGAAATGACAGGAAAAACGTAAGTCATTTTATAATAAATTTAAGCATCAGTTTCGACTGTTTATATCTGCCAAATTTCATGCATGTCATATGAACATTTTTCGGGAAATTGGACTGTCAAAACGTCGTGGGACACCCTGTATATGGCAGAGCCATATGCTACAATTGAAATGTCGTCATACTGGCTGGGCTATAGTAGCCAATATTGCAGCCACATATTGCACTAGAAATATTGCCCGTTTAGAAGGTGCTTTATGAACTTCAAAGCATCTTTTATCTGTGGATGGAATTATTCGCGATTTTTTCAAAATTATTTCATATATTTCGAATTTTGAGTGATTTGTGGAAAAATAGTATATTTGTATAATGGGAAAAGCCACGTTTAAGGGCTTTATCACGTCATGGGAAGTCAAAAAGACTAGCAAACATCAGAAACGTGACTCATGCATAGAGATACTACTGATAGAGGCAACAAGCCATCTTGGAGTCCGTCAGCATGTAAGACGGATAAAGTAGGAGGCTTAGGCTGTTTATCTCTTATAGCGTCCTCTGATCATCTGTTTCTTTCACTCTCACCGGACTTCAGATGGACAATCTCACTTACACAGCGCCTCTATCTGTAATATATCTATGGTCTCATGCCTCGGCAAGGTAAACACACAATTCCTGCTCTGCTTTTTTTTGCTGATTTCAGGTATGATTTTTTTTTCAGGAAATGGCGCCCTTAATTTTTTTTCTTTTCAAATTAATATCTTTCTAATTTCCATCAGTTCACCAATCCCTTTGCTATCTCCAAATATAAAGTCAGTTTTGGAAAAACCAGCAATATTTTCAATATTTTTTTTCCATCACTCAAAGCCGTTAGCTAGGTTTTCTCTGTCCGCTTGAAAAAATGATAATTGATAGACTTCCTTTCAATTCTAATCATTGCCGGTGAGGATTTCCTCCAAATTACTTATAAAATGTTTGCATTCCAAGCAGCTGGTGAGTATCACCGACCTTTCTTTAATACCATTTTTTTTCTCCCGATTCTTTAGTATGCAAGAGTTTTGCCGGGGAAAGCGTTGGGTTTGAATAAATGAAGTAATCGATCACAATTAAATGTGTAGAACACAATCCAATTTTTTCCAAATCAAAGCACAAATCTTCGTTTGTGTAGGGGCTTCAGACAGAACGCGGATGGAATGTTAAATGAGAATATGTGTTGAATGGTAAATAATGTTTGTTGAATTTTGACGCTTGATACTTTCGAAAAACATATTTTTTGACTGGGAAATTCCAATACATTTATACTATCGTTTTATAAAGGTACATTTTTGATGTAGTCCAGTCGAGTTAGCCCGAAAGCTATCAAAACATGGATGTGGAAGCAGTAGGCAAGATTTTTGATGGAATACCTTAATAATATCATGGTTAATGATAATCCGTTGCCTCCACCGGTTTTTAGGCTGTGCTAATTGCATAATAACAGTTTATGACCAAAACAACCAAAAATGGGCCTGTTTTTCGACATGTTTTCTAATTTTACTCGAAAAGTATTGAGTTTATCGTGCATATGTACGGATACAAAGTTATGGAGCGTGAAATTTGGTATAAAATTCCGTGGTTCGAAATGTAAAAATTCGCATCCCTGCAGCCACAGCGGATGAATAGGTAAAAAAAAATTAGTTTTTCAGACGAAAAATACTAATGCAATTTATGAAGTAATGTAAATCATCATTCGTCTCATGATACATTATTTTTTCGAGAGCTGAGAGCAACAAACGCGGTTTCGATATCTTATTTAGTTGCTGAGTAATCTAATTGTTAATAAACATCGAGTAAAAGAAATAGACATTGTTAGAACAAAGTCATATATGCCACAAAAAATTGTTTAAACTCACAATAATGTTTTCACACATACTAGAAGGCTACAGCTTTCATATGCAATGATTTAGTCATCAATTTTTTCGGCTTAACAGACTCAGACGTTAGTTGAAAAAAGTGGTAAAAATTTTACCTTAGTAACAATTAAAATATCTGTGCGGTTTTTCATTTTAATTGAAATCTGAAAAAACCTACTTAAAGGACTTGGGAAAACACAATTTTTGTCGTTTTGTACGTTTAATTCGGACCATTTAATCTCGAGTTATTGAGTCCCAAACTTGATCAAATCAAAATCTCGCCTACTGCTCTTACATCCACCTTTAATGCCAACTAGACTAATGGGTGAATACCATTAACCCATTAGCGCCGAGATTATTTTTTTTTTGATTTCAATATTTTCTTCGTTCAAAATATGTCCTACTGGCTAAAAAAAACTAAAAAGAATTAAAACTTTTTTTTCACAGATTGATAGGTAATGAGATATTAGCTGTTACCATATGGCAACGCTAGGCCTTTACACTGCCTAAAATTGAAACACATCTTTTTTATTAGAACACATTAAAATTTTATCATAGAACATTATAATGATGTAATCTAAAGTAAGTAACAAGTTTGGAAAGTTAACGGAAATGATAAGGTGCAAAGCAGGTAATACATAGGACTACGTTACATTTTGAACACATGGTTCTCACTGTGGAGTTGCATATTTTGAGTGCACATCTTCTTCGTTTGTTTTGTGTTGTTTGTTGAACCAAATGATCTAAACGATCAAACCGGATATTATCCGAAACTCGCGAATCTGAAGATTTCAATGAGAAAGCTCGGCGCCCAGATCCTTTCGGCAAAACTTGAAATTTTTTCAAGTATACGGTCGCCAACTCTCTTTTACACTCTAACTGTGAAACCTTTTGTTTTCGAGATCGATTGTATAGTATCCAAGAGTTTTGAAGAGCAACATCGAAAATCCAAGTTAGTAATGGCCAATACCATTTCTTACCACGAATACCAACTCAATAGCATCCAAGATTCTGGTCCATCTGATCAGTTCCTCCCATGTGGGCATTATATTTCGCAATAACTTTTGGTCGTGGAACCATTATATTTTCTTTTGTTGTTTTGAATACCTTTCAACTTGTCCAATTTCTTGAGCCCAATGCTAAGTAGAGACCATAGTTACCACGGCAGAAGCTCGCAACTGTCGAGATGTCAAATTGTCAACTAGCCTACGAAAAAAAAGCGTTGATTATAATATACCAGATTATGATAAAAACTTGGCTTATTACCCGCCATCGTCCTCGTCAGCTGAGTCCTCGTCTGTGTCTACATTGGGTTCTGGTGGCTCAATGTAAATATCGCCATCAAGCTCATCATTATACACCATATCAAGCGCTTCCGCAAGTGAAAAACCATGTCTGTAATTATTTGAAATCACTTAGTGCAAACGCCTAGTGTTGCCATATGGTAACATACAAGTTTACACCCTTATAACTCACTAACTTGTCAATGGATTGTATTCAAAATTTTGCCAAGGATAAGCCTTAGTATTCCTAACATGACAGTATAATGAAATAACCACTACTTCCACACATAAAAAATACATGATACTTACTCTAATCGTATATCCATATTTTCACGATGTTCCAAAAATTATCAAATTCAACTGCTCTTATTACTCACAATTCGGCGTTCTTACTGAAAATAAGTGAACACGTGGCTTTTGCACTCTATTAGTAGTAATATGACAGGCCCACAACAAATTTACTAGTACATGCCCAATACTGGCACACTTTGAGTAGTCACATGTTTGCTGTAGCCATATGGCAACGCTAGGCGTTAATGGGTTTTAAATACGGACAATGTCTCGCTCCCCACCGCAATTAATTCAATCTCACCGTACATAGACAAGCAAGAAGTGACACGTTCATTGTATTTCGCTTCAATTAGATGAATAAAATAATACTCACCCGCAACAACCACCTGGAAGACACACGGATCCTTCTGTCTACCGATCTCATTTTCTCCATAACACAGCAAAGTTCCGTAGTCCAAATCGGTGGCAGGTGTATAATTGAGTCTGGAAGAAGTTACTTCACTGGTGAATTTTTCGGCAGCAACATCGCTTTGATCTCCACTGTTATTGAATGTCCAATGGAATGCTACGACAGGAGGATGTGCATCTACACTACATCTCAAAATAACCGTTTCTTGCTTTAGAGCACCGTAGAGTTCTTCACGATCTTGGACGCAAATCGGAGCGTCTGAAATAAATAATTATTTTTGAACTAATTTATTTGCTGTCATATAATTGAAGCACCAAAATGTGATGAAGCAGTAAAGACAATTTTTAAATGGAATATACGAACAATGAACCATATGACGGACCATATAACAGTATTGATTTGTAGCATCACCAATACTATACTGGATTCGCAGTTACTCGTTGAATTGGACACAAATGGTTATACATATATTGAGGTTGTGTATCAAAATGAGTAAATGTTACCTCAGGTGTGTTACTGTTGCTGTCTACCCTTGATAATTGTTCACCATAAATTGTTTTTCCACTACTAGCTGTGAACTTTACAATTTAGTGCTTCTTCCAGCAAACTGAGAAGTTGAATTTCTCTATTGTGTAGTGGTTAATAATTTTTTCCATTATTATCCTAGGTCAACAATGGACAAATTCAAATATTTTGAGAATTCCAGGGATAGGAGTTTAACAAAAGCTTGTGCAACATAATTTTGTATACCCAGGAGATTGTTTTTAGCATATTTGCTGCTCAAAATTACCTATCAAGATGGAATTATTTGGATAAAAATGCTATTAGTTTAAAATTCGCGCTCAATCAAAAATGACTGATGACATAACGAGTACGTTCATGACATATATTGAAAACTGACAGTGTACTTGTCAGTCAGACGACGGGGTAAACGCTTCTCGTGGTGCGTTTGTGAATTATTTTTAATTTTTGTCTTAAATTTGGATAGTACTGGGAAAAATTGGACATACGCAATGGTATTGAAGACATTTATAAACCTCGCACCTTATTACGCTCGGGGCCAAGCCTCTCGCGAAATTTTGGTGCTCGGTCAATAACTACACCTTGGTGTATAATATTAGTCGAGCGGATAGAGCAAAAAAGTTCGGAATTTTTTCCCTAAAGACGGATCGGAATGCGGTTTTTTGCATTCGCTTCGGAAAATTATTTGTAAAAAATGTACCTACTTTGTTCCCATTACAAATCGGGAATTGCATCGCTGCAGTCAAAAATGCATGCCAAAAATGCATAAATGTAAAAACTCTGTAAATAAGAGTCAGAAATGGCTCAAATCGGGTACCCGGGGGTTTTCGAGGTCGCTGATCACGATGATTATATTGAAATTGACCCCCCGGACACCTGCAGCTCAGGAACGCCGATGAACCTCGTCTCCGTGGGACTCTCCAAGAAATCACTAGGGGAACGAAAAAAGCCTGGGGCCGGGGGTTTTTCGGGTGCCTGAATTGAAATATGACATCGGCGAACACCCCCGGACACCTGGTGCCCCCGAACCTCGACCTGGACATCATCCCTGAGAACTTTCTTGACAATATCGACAAAAACAGCACTTAAATTATTGGGAGCGTGTTTTTTGAGGCGCGAAATCACGATTTCACGTCCACCACCTGGTGCACCGGAACCTGCGCTTGAACATCGTCTCCAAGGTTTTCCAAACTCCCCTCCAATAATTTTCGGGTTGTTTCTGGCGATATTGTCAAGAAAATTCTCGGAGAAGACGTTCGAGGCCAGGGTACAGCGCACCAGGTGTTCAGGGGCTCGTTTCCTACGTAAAATTCTGATTAAGCGGCCCAAAAACCACTTATAACGATTTTTGGTCCATCTTTTTCGATTTTATTTGGAAAACCCTCGGAGACGATGTTCAAGCGCAGGTTCCGGTGCACCAGGTGGTGGAAGGGTCGTTTTCGACGTGAAATCGTGATTTCGCGCCTCAAAAAACACGCCTCTAATAATTTCCGGGTTGTTTTTGTCGATATTGTCAAGAAAGTTCTCGGGGATGATGTCCAGGTCGAGGTTCGGGGGCACCAGGTGTCCGGGGGGTGTTCGCCGATGCCATATTTGAATTCAGCCACCCGAAAAACCCCCGGGCGCATAGTTTTTTTCGTTCCCCTCGTGATTTCTCGGAGAGTCCCACGGAGACGAGGTTCATCGGCGTTCCTGAGCCGCAGGTGTCCGGGGGGTCAATTTCAAAATCATAATAGGGATCAGCGACCTCTAAAACCCCCGGGTACCCGATTTGAGCCAGTTCTGACTCTTATTTACAGAGTTTTTACATTTATGCATTTTTGGCATGCATTTTTGACTTCAGCGATGCAATTCCCGATTTGTAATGGGAACAAAGTAGGTACATTTTTCACAAATAATTTTCCGAAGCGAATGCAAAAAACCGCATTCCGATCCGTCTTTAGGGAAAAAATTCCGAACTTTGAGCCTTTTTTGTGCTTTATCCGCTCGACTATATAATATTGTTGAATAAGCAGGTATGGTATTTAAAAGTAACCGAATAACCAGGACCATTATAATAACATGAACTGCCAAAACTTTGGAAAATGAAAAAATCAAATTTATATCAAGTTTAATTATCATGGATTGGGCCGGGTTTGAAAATATCAATAATCAAGTACCAAATATATTAAAAGCTGCTAAAAATAGAGTAATACGGAAAAAAGAAGTCCAATAATGTTTGTATGAATTATTTTATTTAACTAAATAGCTCGACAATTTACGTAATGCATTTTAAATCCATTATTCATATTTTTTGTGACAGAAATTGAGCGATTAATTCGATAAATTCATTTTGAGCTGATAATAAAATTTTATTGAACATTGATATGAGCAAAAAGAGCCACAGAAAAAATAAGATACTAAAATTTATTGTAATTTTGGTATATTTAAGCCAATACAGGTGGTATGGAAATTTCTCTGGAGGAGAGAAGATACAGGGTGTCCCAGTAGGTCGTGCCAGAAGTTTGGGAGTTGAAAAAAATAAGAGTTTAGATAATGGTGAGCTACAAATTAGCTTTTTAGGATGACGACTTTTTGTCTGGAACTAATTGCCTGAAATTTATTTCTAGACCCGAGTTAGTTGAATGAAACAGGATAAAGGAATCGGCAAAGCATAACATCCCCACTGATAGGGCCCACTGAAAAACTTTGAATACGTAAATTATTTCTTTGATAACTTTGTTTTTAACTCATTGGAAACTTAATCAGATATTAGCATAAGAAAAGAATGAAGTTATTTTTTTTGTTTAATGGCATCTCATTTCCCAACAAAAAAATTGATCAATTAAGTCCATTTCCCCGGAATTAAAAACGGAATGGAGATAATTATTTTCGTTTCTATTATAATCTTTGAAACTTCGAAATTAGTTTGAGAGATTGTAAAAAATTGGAATCTTCAATCAAGACGTACACAAAGAAGTTTTTTGAATTGGAAAGCATTATTTTTACATAGTCAAAAAAAATTTACAAATGACATACAGATAATAATTACACTATCGGGGACGAAAGAAGTGATGTTTCAAAATTTGTAAAATTTACATCACAACCAATAAATCCTGTTACAATGAACTTCTAATATAATTATAGACATATGCAGACACCCTTTTGTTGTAAAAATAATAATTACTAATGACAAAGTGCAGTGAAAAACATCAGTATAATAGTAATGCATTTTCCCTGCTCGCGAAGTTTTTCCCAGCATGAAAATAGTACATTACACACCGAGGTGGGAAGAGTTTCATTACTGTCGAGAGATTAGTTACAATAGTTTACCAATGTGTTATATTTTGAATATAAGAATATTCATTTAAAATAGATAATATTAGGAAAAGATCACATTATTTTAGAGGGCGGGAATGAGGGCGGTTGGTGAGAGCGAGTCAGGGCGGGAAGTAAAGGTGTGTAATATGACACACTCCAACCTTCAATGACGTTAGTAATGATAGTATTACATATATGGTTGTGAACAAATGCTATTTACAGCTCTTGTTTTGTAAAATATCACCAAAACTTTATAAATATTTATAAATACTTTATAAATATTTATAAATACTTTATAAATATTTAAATATTTTTTATAACTATTATCATTTAGAATTATGGTAAGAAGTTTATTCTAAGAATAAGTTCAGTTTATGAACCCGAAGATATGGAATTTTAAATGGAAAATTGTCTTTTTGGAATGAAATCAGTACGTCCATACATTCATCAGCTCCAAAATTAATACATTACTTTCTTACTGTTTGTAATTGATTTAAGACCTTCCGAATAGGAAAATTCATTGAAAAGTCCAATTGTTTGATTAATTAACGCGAAATAAAGAACAATGTTGTATTTGATATTATTTGATCTGGTTAACGCCGTCATTGATGCTAAACGTTCAGAATAATTCTGACAATAATGAAAAGCTTTTAAGAGAACAAACAATTTCAGCCAAGATACCAAGATCATATATCTTATTACGAAGAAGTTTGTGGTCTATTGGATCTGAAGCCAGCTTCAAGTCAATTGGGGATGTAAAAGATAACTTTTTCTAAGCAAACAAATGTGAATTGTGCTTTATATAACCTCCATATTTTCTAAATCCTACTTTATATAAAAATTAACGAATATTTTGTTTGAAATGTAATTTTATTCCTACAAATTCACCTCTAAGCATCGAGGTCGGATTGAAAATGCCAAATGAATTATAAAATAATCTTCTTCTGACTGAATTTTGCAGAATAAGACCAGCTGCTATCAATTAATATCAAGTGCTACGAATGCCAACTTATTCATTTCAATTATTTACGTCAGTTTAAATAAATCATAACCACGTGTCTCGAGTAACTGTCCTTTACTTACTCAATATCTATGTTAAATTGAATAGAATTAAGGTGTTTGAATGTATATTTTATTTGATAAATTAAATTTCTATTGGAGATAGATTAACTCCAATGTTAAAATGTCATATACCTGGAAATGTTATTGTCACTTTGACATCGATAAAAAAGGTGCATCCTTTTTTATCGGATGAAAACTTCTCTTCCTCAATATCTAGTAAGCGGACGTCACTTTTACACAATGACAATGAGTCGCAAGTTTGGTTACTTTTATTGTTGTTGTTCATCCATATATTCTGTCGTTAATTTATCTTGCCAAAAAACACTCGAGCTTTCCTTTAATTAGATAAATTTCTCTTTAACTCAAAGTTTTTCCAATCACTATATTTGCTCGAAAAACTGACATTAGATAAAATGGCTCCACCTTCGGTGTCGCTATTTTATCATGTCAGTTTTTCTCGTGAAATTAGTGATTGGCAAAACTGTTTCGTTGCGAAGAGAAATTTATTTAAATAGTCTGTTTAAGTCTAACTTTTCATCGTACTCGTAGCCACGGCTAAAATCTACCTAGTTGGTGGATATTCACCATAACAGGTGGATCGAATATTGCGCTGTCGTGTTAGAAATACATTTGCTTTCTGTAGAAAAACAATATTTTAGTTAGACAGCTGTAGACGTCCGATTGAATGCTTTGTAAAACAAACAAGGATTTTGGAATCTTTTCTTTTGTGTTGGGGAAAGGTTGGGGGATTAAGTTCATTTAAAGGTAAAAGCTTTCGGTGATCACTATTGGATTATGTTGGATGAAATGGTTAATTCTATTATTTGGAAGGAGTTGCATTTTCATCAAGGTTTTTCTTATCTAGAACGTTGCTTAGAAAGGAAAATATGTTTTGAAAAGTGTGTCTTGAATGTTGTTCCGTATTTTGAAAATTCTCCAGATTATCTAAATTTCTCAGGTTATGGTGGAGTTCTGAGAACATCTGTAAGATCTATAAACCGAAATCTGTAAAGCCGCGTCCACATTTGGTGTCGATCGACAATCGACTATTGTAAAGCTGCGTACATATTATGGATCGACAATGTCGGGCGACCATCCACACTGGATCGACATAATGTGGACGCGACTTAAGAGTTACAGAAAATGCGATTCTAGCCTTACCTGTTACTTACAGATTCCTTACAGTAAATATTTACGGGCTGGACATCTGGCACTGTAAGCAGTACAGGGTGTATTACAGAGTGTTTTATTTTTATTATTATTATCATTTCAAGTATGCACTTGCTGGTAATGTTCACCTATCCCGAGCGTGTGTAAACGCAAATGGGATTAGGCTCGGAAGTCACATATTTAGAAATTTACGGACAGTGTGACAGGTATTTAGAATGGCAGCCTTCTGTAGATCGATGTATGTATTTTTGTGAAGACCTAGTTTGGTGAGGCTGTCTTGTAGAGTTTTGGGAATTAGTCCCGTAGATGAAACGATGATCGGTACCACCTCTATTTTCTCTGCATGCCACATCTGTCTTACATCAATTGCAAGATCGGTGTATTTTGCAATTTTCTCGTTGTATTTGTCCAGAATATTGTTATTATTGGGTACAGAAACATCCACCAGATAAACCGAGTTAGCTTTTTTATCCACAACTACAATATCAGGCCGGTTATTCGTCACCCGTCTATCGGTGATAATTGACCAATCGTAGTATAGTCTAAAATCAGCATTCTCTAGCACGGAATTCGGATGGTACTTGTAATATGGGGTGTAGGTGTTAACTAATCCAAATTTGTTGGCCAACTTCTGATGTATAATGTTGCAAAGTTGATTGTGCCTGCGTAGGTAATTAATGTTAGCTAAGGCTGAACATCCCGACGTTATGTGTTGTATCGTCTCTGTTGTTTGTTGGCACCTTCTGCACTTGTCCGTAGCGATGTTTGGATCTTTTATGACAAATTTCTTGTAGTTGTTTGTATTAATTACTTGGTCTTGAATCATAAATCCTTCTATTTCTGGAAATAATGTTCTATCAGATAGCCACTTATTTGATGCTTCCTTGTCGATATGAGGTTGATTGAGGTCGTGATGATGTCGACCATGAAGCGCTTTCTGGGCCCACTCCACCTGTTTGTCAGAATCCTTAACGATTTCAAGTCTCATATCAGGGCTAACAAGATTTAAGGGAGAATAATTTTTATCTGCTTTTGCATTTATTATTATTATTATTATTATTATCATTTTTCTTGTATTATTAGTTGAAAAGTTGTAGAGTTTTTAGTTTTTTCTTGATTTTTATGCGATTATTGAGCTTTCAAGTGAACATCATTGACATTAATATGAGCGGACAATTAAATATTTTTGCCGGTATTCTGTTGGAAGCAGATGAGAATCGGTTTGTACATATTTTTTATGGTATTATTATGGAATACACTTTCCATATTTCCGGAAATCATATGAGAATGTAACGAAGACACTCAAGGGATCAATTAAATCCGCTTGTAATGCCATCAGACAGGCTTTTTAGACAAATGTTTCGGTTGGACAAAAATAGTGTTAAATTCTTTATTCATACTGTAAGACCTCATGCTATGGAGAATAATTTAGGAATTCACTTTGTAGTGAAAGTAATAATAATTAATTCACAGTCTTTTTACTATGCATTTAAATAATTGCACTACTAGCTCTTCCCCCTTTTTTATTAAATAATTGGGATATAAAGTAGAGTTTATATTATTACTGCAAAAAACGTAATCATTTTCCAGGAATTGTGAGTATAATTCCAATTGCTCTGGAGAAGTATTTTTGGTCCTTTTTCTCTTAACGCTCTACAAAATACGTATATTTAAATAAATGAAATATGTTAAATATATTATTTTATTTATAGTAGTTTACCTACTGCATTCTTTTATTACAAATTGTGGAAATATCGATTAGTATTAAGGTTTACCAGGTCGCTACACACACAGCTGTTAAATACTTTTAATGGTTTTGAGGTTAGAATTTTGACATTATAAACAGAAGTGAAGTTAAAACCTATAAGGTAAGGATCTGTAAATATGACTCTTACAGATTGGGTTCCAGAATAGCAAATTTCACAAATCTGTAAAGTTTCAAGTTACAGATCCTATATATCTTACAGATTCAGTAGCTCATAGGTAATTTCTCAGAATCCCAACATACGTTAAAATTCCCAAGATCATTTTCAATATCTTGTTCGAACTTTCTTCAATCCACATGAAAAAAAACTGGATTTAGGCCACTTGGATTGCTCAGCCATCAGTCTATAACTGCCTGACTAACTAAAATAACATTTTCAAGAGTTTTGTTGTTCTCAACTTTGCCACTACTTACAAATTAATAGTTTTCCACAAATTAGCGTAATTATATTTAAATACTTCAACGAAGTCTCTACTGAAATAGTGTAAGA
>CAJUYI010000285.1:218922-238000 GCA_910591695.1 Galerucella pusilla | reverse complement strand
GGAAAATAAAATGTCTTCGATGGAAAACAAAATGTCGGACATGGAAAATAAAATTTCGATGGATATGAAAAATGAAATTTCATCCATGGAAAGTAAACTTTCGGCGGACATAGAAAATAAAATGACGGACATGAAAAATGAAATGACATCCATGAAGACTGATATTTCTGCCGAGGATGAAAAGATTAAAAGAATGGAGCAGGAAATGAAACAAAAAATCAAAGAAATCTAAAGGAAGACCAGTAATAACCCGGATATTACAACTAGGCAAGCCCCGAACAACGACGAACTGGCAGAGAAAGTAGAGTTGAAACCGAAAATGGAAAACGATACTAACAGCCGGGTGAAACTGCCAAAATTCGATGGTAAAACTTCATGGCCGAACTATCTTAAGCAATTCGAGGCGGCATCAAAGGTTTCAGCTGGAGTGAGAAAGAAAAAGCGTTAAATTTAACTCTTGTCCTTAGAGGGGACGCCATGGATATCCTCCAGACCATTTCAGTGGAAGAGACCGAAGATTTTGAACAACTTAAAAAGCGATTGAACATGAGATATGGCCTGGAACAACCGGAGCATCTGTACCAGTCGCAGCTGAAAATTCGCAAACAAAAACGTGACGAAACTCTGCAAGAATTCGAAGCAGACATTGCGAGGTTGGTGCAGTTTGCCTATCCATCGGCGCCGGAGAATGTCATGGAATGTTTAGGGTTACAGACATTCATCGAAGGAGTTCGTGACCATGAAATGCAGAGAACTCTACGCTTGGCTCAGCATAAGAGACTAGTCGACGTACTCTCTGCAGCCTTGGATTACGAAGCAGCTACACAGGCTTCCGGAGTATACGGCAAGGTGAGGGCTGTAGCAAGAAATGTCAACTATTTCAAAACAAAGGCCATGTAGTCAGCAAGGATGGTGTAGCTGTAGACGAAGAAAAAGCTGCTGCCGTACGAAAGTAGCCAAAACCAACCGACAAGCACCAAGTTAGAAGCTTCCTTGGACTCTGTACATATACTAGAGGCGATTTATAAAGAAGTTTGCAGATATCGCTAAGCCATTGACACGACTTTCAGAGGAAGCAAGTGAATTTCGCTGGGACGAAGATTGTCAAACTTCGTTCGAAACCTTGAAGATGCACTTGACTACTGCACCTATACTCGGCTATCCACTACCAGAGGGAGAATTCATACTAGATACTGATGCAATGTTGGAATTGGAGGAATGCTATCACAGGTTCAAGGAGGACAAGAGAAAGTTGTGGGATATTTTAGTAAAGTCCTTTCCAAACCAGAACAAAACTACTGCGTCACAAGAAGAGAGCTGCTAGCAGTAGTGAAGTCCGTGGAGCACTTCTATCAGTATCTGTATGGGAGAAATTTGTGATTAGAACCGATCATGCAGCACTTAAGTGGCTTATATGCAATTTAAGAACCCTGAAGTTCAAATCGCTAGATGGATCGAGCGGCTCCAATAATATAATTTCACTATTGAGCATAGAGCCGGAATAATCCACAGAAATGCAGACTCCCTCTCTAGAAGACCATGCCCTGCAGAGTGCTCTCAATGCCCCAGAACAGAAGCTAAGGAAGCTGCGATTCGAAGAAACACGGTGACCAGCGACGAATGGACACCAGAAAAGTTGGAAGAGGAACAAGAGAACGATCCCGACTTAAGGAAAATCCGACATTGGAAAAAGGAAAACTCTCGACCTACTTGGCAGGAGATTTCAAGGTACTCGCCAACGATGAAATCGTATTGGGCCCAGTGGGACTCGCTGGTTCTGGAAAACCGTTTGCTACAGCGAGTAATCGAGAACGATGAGGGTTCCGAAAGTAGAAGACAGTTGGTGACTCCAAGAACAAGGGTAGTAGCAGAACTGCGGAAATTACACGACAGTCCGTCAGGAGGACATCTAGGTGTGAAGAAGACCCTCCAGAAAGTGCGAGAACGGTTTTATTGGATGCACAGTTCCGAAGATGTGAAGGACTGGTGTAAGAAGTGCACTACCTGTGCTACGACCAATGGACCGCCCGGGAAAAGAAAGGCTCATATGAAGCAGTACAATGTCGGAAGCTCTTTTGAACGGATTGCCCTGGACCGTTTCCACCGACAGCAAATGGCAGCAGGTACATTTTGGTGGTGATGGACTATTTCACAAAATGGGTAGAAGCGCATGCCATTCCAAACCAAGAAGCCGCAACTGTTGCCGACGTGCTTATGAATGAGTTCATTTGCCGATATGGAATGCCCCTGGAAATACACAGCGACCAGGGCAGAAACTTCGAAAGCCAGCTGTTTCAGGAAGTTTGTGAAAAGCTCGGCATGAAAAAAAGGAAAATTAGGCTTTGCATCCACAGTCGGACGGAATGGTAGAGCGAATGAACAGAACTCTTGGCAAATACATGTCTAAAGTAGTATTTAACCATCAGCGAGATTGGGACCAGTATCTCTCACTATTTGCGATGGCCTACAGATCCGCCATCAATGAGTCTACCAGCCAAACACCAGCAAAAGTTCTGTTCGGACGCGAATGAGATCACCCTGCGACCTTGAATTTGGATGCCGACCCGGAGAAGACATAGCTGGTGAAGATAACGTGACCCAACCGAGAAAAAGAATGGACGACGTACACGAGCTGGTTCGATCGAATCTCCAGATCGCTAGCGATAGGATGAAGAAAAGGTACGATACGAAAGTTACGGAAGGAGGTTTACACGAAGGAGACAACGTCTGGATGCATAACCCAAGAAGACAAAAGGGTTTTTATCCAAAGTTGCAGAAAGCTTGGGACGGTCCGTAACTTGTAAAGAAAAGAATCAACGATGTCATCTATCGTATCAGCAAGATCCTAAATAGAAAGCCAAAGGTGGTACACCGTAACCGATTAGCGCCATTCGAGGGTGACCACGATGAGGAAGTAAACCAGCTCCGGAAAGTAGCCGATCCTGCTTTTGTAGAGCTCATGGGTGCTTATGGTAGTACCACAAAAACAAGATTCGGCGTCACCACTGAGAGACGTCAAGACCTGCTTATCGTTCCGGTAGATTGGATGTATAGGAATTTAAATTGGCGAATAGTCCGTAACATGGTAGAAGTAATCTTCCGAGACACCGAAGTGCAGATACTGGTCTGCAGCCATGCTCAGGAGAAACAGCCAACAGAGAAGACGGTCGTATGCTACTTCCATGCAACTGGAAAATGTAACAAGTGAACCAGTTGCCGATACAGTCATCTCGTATCAGTTTCCTAGTTAGTTCCAGGAGGTACTGTCTCTTAAGGAGAGGGCAATTAGTACCCCAAGTGAAATTTCCATATGAGACGACTATGGCTCCTCCGCCCAATTTTCGAGAAACATCCAGAATACGAAACATCCAGAATACCCGGCGCATCCACCAGCACGACGAGAGATATAAATTATAGTTAAATTATAGTTAGTGTGTTTAGTGTATCATATAAATTATTAAATAAGGACTGTATTAAATATAAATCTGTAAATATAAATAAATTGTAAATATAAATTGAAATAAAAGTTGCATTATAAATACAAGTACAAGTAGGTCGTAGGTAAAGTATAGTACGTAACTCGTGTTGTAAAGCATTTTACGCACTCGTGGAATTACGCACTAGCCGCTACGCGGCATCGTAACTTTTCCATTCGTGCTTAAAATGCTTTATACCACACACGTTACGTAATATACTATTATCTACAACTGTCATGTAACGTGTACGATTTGACACTATTTTCAGAGTCATAATAACGTATATTACCGCAATAGTGCGTTTTTGAATACATTTCCGCACTAGTGCGATAATAAGAATCAAGAAAAATATTAATACCAGAATTAAATATTTAAAATAACATAGGAAGCAGCATTTTCAATATCCGAAGGGAGATTGTCTTCGCTTGAATAACTTATTTTTATAGATTTTTGTTAATTCAACTTTGACAATTTGATGACATATCTAATTTATTTTATTTCCACAACTTTGTTTGTCACTATATTACTGCTATGGTCACAAAATATGATCTCTAGTACCTCATGTTTGCAGTCAATATTAGGTTTGTTCCAACTAAGCGAAATGATGCGTACGTGAACGTCACGATCATGCACATAACAAAATTTCTGTTCCAACAAGTTCCGACAATTCCACGGACTGATAAAAATGCGTTCCAACAAAAACTGGACACGTTCATGAACGTGTCGGCGAACGATCATTTTCATCAGAGATTTGGATGTAGAACCGTTCGTCCAAACTGTCAGTTGATGTTTTAGGGCGAGTTGTATGAAACAGTATCAAACACCTCTAAACTCGGTTTAATGATGACTGATGTGTAGACTGATGTAATTGTTGATAATAAATACATCAATCAGCCACAGTCTAAACATCATTTATCATTAAACCGAGTTAAAGTGTTTGATACAACTCGCCCTAAAGGTTAGATAATGGTAAATAAACATAAATCATACATAAATAAAACGTGAACTTTGTAATAAAGTTCCTGAAAGTGGTAACAGTTTAAAAATGAATCGTAGAATCGTTCCAACAATGCATAGGGTATGATGTTCATGGATTAATTCACGTACAGGTTCTCGAACGTTTGCTTCGTACATAAATACGTTCAAGACGTTCACGTACTAATCAGAAGGTGGTTGTTGGAACAAACCTATTAATAACAATACGTTGGATTGAAATTTTTTTTAATAAAATTTCATGATATACTGTTAATAATACTAATAAACAGTTGTAGATAAAATTTTGTACTTACATAATACCTACGTGGGATACTAATTATTAACGCTCTTATGTTATTACACGACTCGGCCTACGGCCTGGTCGAGCAAACTTCACATGCGTGCGTTAATAATGTCCATATCCCACTAATTACGTAAATAACTATTAAAACATGTAATACAAGCTCATGCAGGGCTTGACGCATATGCGTTGTGTCGAATTCATGGAAGAAATTAATTTTTTAGTTGAAAGTGCATGGGCCACCTTTCTTAGTTTTAATTTAAATATTAATTTCTTAGTTTTGTGCATGAAGATCTACACTACATCGTTTTATTTTCTTAGTTTTAGTTTTAAATTAATCTAAGTTTTAATTTTTGGTTGCATGAATCGACCTGAAGTTATTAAATATGTACGGTTGAGTTCAATGGAGTGTTGTGTACAGCAGTTGTGCTTTGTGAACCTGCCTATCATTTCTAAAGTTCGATAAAGTGTTGTACAAGAATGTAGCAAACAATATAAAGGTTTATATTGCTAAATAATAATAATAAATAAAGTTATATATTTATATTTCATTAACAGCAAACTTAAAATAACAAAATTTGTTCATATAAAAATTCCTTAATTAATGGCCCCATCTCCCTCTAACACTTTATTAAGTCGTCGAGGTATAGATAAATGAAGATTTTTGGTTAATTCTGGATCGTCGCTAGTTCGTCCCAGAGCAATTCAATTGCAATTGCTCTCTGAACTAAATTTAATTGAGGCATATTGATTTCTATTATGACTTTGATTGATAGCCAATGACAGTTTAAAAATAATACTAACCTATTTCAACAAGCCTTATTTACAAGATGTTAGAATCGGTATACAACACTTCATTGAACATAACTGTATATGTATCGCTAGCTTACAAAACTGTTTGAAAATAATGCCATTAACAGCTCCCCAACTATTTGTATGAATTGGATTGCTTGATATAATTTTTTTTATTTGGATGGAACCAATTCCAATTGCAAGTTTTTTATGTTTTATATCTAATAGATAATATTGTAGACCAAAGTGATAGTGTAATTTATAAGTTTGACACAAACTTGACAGATCGAAAATCAAAATGTTCACAACACAAGCTTACAAATTCCTATTTAAAGGAAAGAATGTTCCAAAACCATTGAGCCGTTATGCTTCTGGTAATGCTCGATGGGAAGGAAACTATAATGATTTTCATCAACCTGAAGGAAACTTTCAAAAGAAACACGCAGAACTTCAAAAGAAACACAATATGACACTCATTTTCGGTATTGTTTTTTTCATTGGATCTTTTCTATTTGGAAAAGTAACAGGATTGTGGGAGAATTATGCTTTTTTTCCTGATAGACCAGCAGATTCAAATTGTTACAAGCCAGAAGAAAACGGTAATAAAAATGGTAAAGAACAATAATTTGTTATAGTTTTTAAGTTATATTGTTGACTTAAATTGTAAAGTATATAAACTTGTCAATTTTCAATTAAAAGAGTATTTTTGTGCATTTTTTGAATTTTTTTTTATTTGGAGAGGCATCGTTTAGCTAAAAGATTCCTGCTTATCGTGGAGATGATTCAAATTTTAAAAGGATATGTAGGGAAAACTACATTTTTCTCATTGACTTTTTCTGAACTTTACACATTACAAGGCTGTAATCTGTTAGAAAGGGTATTTGAAAAGTTATATCCAATTTTTCGTCAAAATCGTAACCATTTCAACGCCCTTTGTAATTGGATAGGAATAAAAGAATATTAATATATTGAAGCCATATTTAAATACTATTAAAACGTTTTTTAAAAATTTTTTTCAAAGAGCAGACCGTTCACTAAGAAGCAACAACTACTTCTCTGGCTATATGCCACGACAGACATTGAATTACACTCAGTTAAACGGGCTTGGCCTATCTGCACGATATAATCAACTATTCTGGTTTGTAATTGGAAGGGACATCACTTTTGTAGATCGGTTTCGGCGTATTTGCGCCTCATCAGGAACCTGTAATTAAGTAAATAAATTACAAAATAATGATTTTCCTAATTTTTATTAAATCAAATACATGATGAGTCAAAACTCATGTATAAAATTTTCTCAGTGATTTTAAATGGATTATCATGTATTTTAGGTTATAAATGTTATATTTTTATCGAGCATTTCCCATTTTCTATGCAAAAGCATTAATGAGGTATGTAGGCTTTAGTTTATCTGATGTTAGTTTGCAGTTGAAGTTTTACAAACAACACGCGAAAAAATACTATTTTTACTAAAACAAAGTAGTACGGTGCTTACGTCAGCTCTCAAAAAAGTCATGTCGTTAATATTGTAGATTGTAGTTGTTAGTATAGTGTTTTCAGATCACAAGTTTGGACAAATATTTTCAACAAACTTCTCCGAATGTTTTAGATGCATTGCTGTTTCATAAATTAGTTCCTGTTACATATTCCAACCATAAGTACTTGGTAGTTATTGAAAAAAATACAAGAAATTTTTTTTTTAAATTAATTATTAAAAAGTGATCTAACAGACTTCATGAAATCATTAACACTTTGACGACCGACGCCCAAATATGTAACCATTCACAGAAACCATGCAAGATGGTGGATACTACTAAAAAAATATTATCATTTATGGGTTCTAGAGGTAATATAGTAAGAGTTTTTGCCACTCAAAATTTTCCAAAATGCCGTCCAGTTAACTGGACGCCGGTATCCAAAATGAGATTTCGTTGTTGGAGCCCAGCGTCCAGTTAACTGGACACGGTATTTTTATACCTTTACTTTTTATTTTCCTAAATACAATCAGCAAAAAAACATTTTAAACATAAAAACGGATTAAAACAAGTCAAAACAAGAAGTGTTTGAGGTAAACAAGAAAAAAAAAAGATATTGATACGTTTGAAGTTTCATGCCAGATTTTGAAACATGGATAAACGCATAAACCCGGTTTTTCGGGGCAAATGGGACAAAAGTAGCGTGTCTTGTGCGATTTTTTTTCTTTGGTGCATTGGCGACACCTTTTCATAGCTGACTTATCTTTTTCGGTAGCTGCGGTGGATTGCAAGTATGTAATGAAAATTTGTCTTTTTTTTCATCTTTATTTGTGACTGTCAAATCTGCGCCTTTCAACATTTCCTTCAACACATCTTCTCTAAACTTTAAGAATCTCAATATCGGCAAATTTTTTAATTTCTTGTAGACTAGTACCCTCACCTATTATAAACGCCATCGGCAATAGGAGACAATCGAAAATAGACAAATTTTTTTATATTTGTCGGGCCCGGGGAACCAAATATGAAATCAGTTCGAGACTGAGGGACCACGCGACAATTTAAGCGCATTTAGATGCCTGATAATATGCGTCCAGTTTACTGGACGCGGTCCCTACGACAAGTTCTGCCTGTGCAGTATATACTGGACGTCGGTCGTCAAAGTGTTAAATATCTTGAAAACTACAAATTTTTTGATATGTAAAGGTTATTCGTTTTTCACGAGAAAACCATTGAGGAATACAAAATTGAATGAAAATTGCTTCAAACGTCAGTGCCGTGAAAAATGGGAGGGGAAAGGTAACATATTCTTCCAAATCTACACCACTGGCTGAAAAAATGGAAAATATTTTTCCATCAAAAACATAACTTTTACATAAACAACCTGCCAAATGTTAAATCAACTTATTCATCCATTTTAAAGTTATCGAATTGAAACATTTACCGAGTCTTATTTTAATACTTAGGGGTATAATATACGTAGGTTTAGGAACAGTATATTGGGGGCTAGTAGGTATATATTGTTAATATTTATTGAATTGCTTAAGTTTTAAATTATGAAAATACGTAGATATCCTATTAAATAAGTGTGGTTTAAAATTCAAGTCGTTTATATGTTCATAAAAAAAATACAACCGAATACACCAAAATAATATAGGCATTAAATAATATTCGTAATAAATATTTAGGTATCTATCCCTGGAATGACCTGTTCCGACAGTTTTACTCCGCACCGATTGCGAATTTAGTAGTAGAAGTATGGTATGGTATTTCTAATAGTAGAGCAATGATATAAAATACAGGGTGGTCCATTTATAATTACTCTGAAAATAACATACTTGATTTTTGACTTTGATTTAATAAAAATTTGAAGAATCATTCGTGTTTGTAAATATATTATATTCATTGAAAATATTTGTTTAGTTCAAGTATTTAAATGCATGTTTTAATTTTAGGAAATGCAGCTTTAGTGAAGCTAACAAGTGTGAAAAAAAGTTGTAAATTTCTGAGTGACGCTTTTACAAAATTGAATAATTTGTATGGATTTCAAATGCTCATAACTCTTGGTGGTTTATTTCTAAATGTGTTATTTGGTCTATACTTTTCAATATTTGGAGGATTTACAAAAAATTCAACAACAACAAGTGCTGCTTTTCAGCGCATTTCGAACGTTATTAATGAAGTTATATGGAGTATCTATTATTTGGCGAGATTCATTTTTGTATGTGTTGTTGCTGAAGCCGTAACCTACAAGGTATAGGTATACATTTGAAAACAATCATTTAAATTTTGCTTTTATAAAGTACAGCTTATTACAAACACTCAGAAAAGTACTTAACTAAAATATTCATTATTGGCTATCTACTGAAAACATGATGTTAATAAAAAAATGTAATGAATTATTGTGGAGTAGGGCAAATAGATCTGATTTTAATAACAGTTTATCGTGGTCTTTACAAATACCTACAGCACCCAGGCTGCGTGTTTAAAAAGTTAAATAGTTCTCAAGAAAAACCGCACGGCAATAAAATCACGACTATTGAAAGACCTATAGCAACCTTGTATGTATTTATGTATGTATTTTGGGATGGCATTCACTGAGACCTAAAAGATCTATTGTGCCCACTTACTTTTACTTAGTTTCTGAGGAGGTAACTTTATACAGCAGGTTTTCATAAAACTGGCCATAAAATGAGACGGGTTTTGAAAAACTTGAATTTTATTTCATTTTATGGGGTTTCAGAACAAGCAAAACTTTTGATCAAGAATAACATTTTCCACTAAATTATTATTTAAAAATTTTTCACCTATAGGATACCCCATCCGTGGACACGCTGTATAAAGTTTAACGTGGTGTATTCTGTTCCCCCACTACTAACATTTCAATGCGAGTCATCCAACACGCAGCTGACAGAATAGATCACGCGTGGTCTTTCTTTACAAGTGCCTTTTCTTGCGACCGTCCAGACTATAGTGCAGTTCAGGCCACACCTCTAATCTCATTCCAGTAAATTATACCCAGCAGCAAGATTTTACTTTCCAGTGCATTTATGAATTTAAGTAGAATTTTCCCTTCTCCATGTCGAAATAATTCACATAAACTTTTTAAAATAAAGAGAAAGGTGCATAGTTATTTTAACCGTGTTTTTGTAATTTAGAATTTTACTCGATGGACGGATATAATTTATTTGATTGAGACATCGTACATAGACACTGAATAGTAGGTTCACTCTAAGCTCCTCCCAGTGCAATGTCCATCTCACTCGGACTTCGATGCTACTCTTTTTCGAGATCTTGAAGCTCCCCATCGAGCAATAGGTAGATACCGTGTGTCTTTTGTAATACGAGAGAAGTTAATAATAAACCGGCTGGACTGTCTTTATAGTGAATTATTTAATTATTATTATGGTATATTTAAAAAATGCCACACTTGTGTGGAACAGTACTTACAGATGGCAACGCGTCAGTTTATGTTACTGGTTATTTATTAAAAAAAGCTTTTAATGAAGTAAATATCTTAAGCAAAAAACAAATCTTTTTTCTCTGACAAAAGCCTATGAAAGCAATACAAATTTTCCATTTGGAGGGCTCAATGTAACAAGCCTGAATTTTGTTGAATATGTTACCCAACTTGAAGATATATTTACCATGTACAAATTTTATCGGAACGGCACTAAAAATCTTTTTAAAAACGTATCTTTCACGTATCCATGTGAAAATTTTCCATTCAGTTATTTATCTCTTTATACAAGAGTGCGTTCATAATATACCTACAATTAATTTCGCATAAAAATTGAAAAATCTTAGAAACCGAACACAAAATTACAAATGTATTATAAAATTTGTAGTTATTACTTTTCAAGTTGGGGTATACACATGTGGATTTTTTTTATATTTATAAATTTTTGACGAATTACAAATATTTTTATTTACAGTTTTTTGCCAAATAGAATTTTAGTTTGTGGTTATAGATGTGGGATGTCCCTATTATCGCATATTTAACGTTTTCTTTATTGAGATTGATGTATTTGTGTGATATCAATTATTTCTCCAGTCCAGAATAATGCTGGATGATATCTACCTTATACTGTTGAGGCGTAACTACGCCCAAACCGGTCTATAAGTGATATTATCCTTTCGAATTGCAAACTAAAATAGTTGGTTCTACCTTGCAGATATAATAAAGCCGTTCAACTTTGGAGTGTAATTCAATGCCGGGGAAGTAGCTGTTGCTTCTTAGTGCGAACGATCTTTGATTTTCGAAGGCTCTGTGAGGCGTTCTGTATCTGTATCTGTAAAGTAAGGAGGGTAAGTATAGGCTCACAACCCTTAGGCCACATGTGACCCATTGTACATCCTCCCGAGGAGTTGTCCTCCTAGGTTATCGTCTATCCTGTCCTTTCCAGGAAGGTCGACAGGTCACTAGGAGACCCATCCTTTATATCGGCAGGTGTAGGCCAATACTCACCGAACACACACTCTCTTATTGACGATAACTCCGGACGCTCGCATAAGACATGCCTGACAGTTTTATCTTCCTGTTCCCACATCCTGCATAGAGTTGTGTCCACTAGCCCCATAGTATGGAGGTGTTTCCTTAGTTGACAGTGGCCGGTCAGAAATCCTACTGTTAAACGTAGGTTTTTGCTGGTCATCGCCAAATATTTCTTCGACGCCAGCTTCCCAGGGTCGCCCAGGGTGATCGTGGCAGGATTGCATCCTTTGATTTCATCCCATCTCTTAAGGGATTGAGCATGGATGTAACGTTTGGATAGTTCCGCAATTGTCGAAGTCGTCAGGTCGTATAGGTGTCACTGGGTCCTAGAATTTTCAGTCCAGCGGCTTCCCTGGCTAAAGAATCAGCAATGCGATTTCCTTTACTCCTGTCGTGCCCTTTAACCCACCTCAGGATAATATTGTTATCTGCCGAGGCGTCAGCTAAATCTTGGTGGCACTCTAGTACTAGCCTCGATATAACACGTTGTCTGTTCAAGGCTAATAGGGCTTGTCTACTATCAGTGCAGATTGTAATGTTTTTTCCAGAAATTCCTCTTCTGGTTAGTTCTTTTGTGGCAATTGAGATACCAGCCAGTTCTGTTTGAACCACGCTGGTATTGTTTCCCATTCCCCACTTAATCTTGAGGCTCAGTGCTCTCGAGTAAACTCCACATCCTGAGCCTTCTTTCGTTTTTGAGCCATTGGTATATATGCGTATTGCATTTGCAGCATCTGACTCTGTGTTCTGATGTTTTATTTGAGGCGTATTAAATTATTACCTTTGACATTTACAAATATTTTATTCATGTAATGTAAAAGCTATTCAAATCAGTCAATGATTCTTGATTATTTTTCAAAATTTCACATTTTCAATAAAATACATAGCAAAACACTATCGTTTTTTGAAATATTTTTCTAAAACGAACTTCTGTAGGTACCAATCAATCCATCTACAAATCAACAAGCTATGAAGGTAGCAGTTCGCGCTACCCATATACACTGTGTTCTTTGATGCGACAGAGGGATTCCTGTACAAAACTGCCAAACGCACTGGGCACTTGGATGGACGAAATAAAGTACGTTTTTCAACGCCATCTATGAATTGGTCCGGATACTATAAGTTGATTTTAATTTGGTATTTTTATTTCTTACTGTTGGCCATCCTGGTGCATAGCAGGTTGCAATCATGCATCAACTTCAAACTTCAAAGATTTTAACACATTTTAACAACAGCGTCCATTTTGTATTGGTATTGGTGCTTGATCACAGCTCATGTTTTATATTGTTTATTCCTCCAATTCAGACTAACTCATCTAGTTTTATTTTTGTTCAATTGCGTGTCTGTATAATAGCTTAATATGAGTGGACAAGTAAAGAAATGCTGTGTGCCAGGGTGTACTGATAAACAGGCGAAAAGGTAAGTGTACATTTATTACTACAATAGGTATTTATGTAAATGTAAACTTCCATTAACTTGAAGGATTAGAATGGGTACATTCCAAATTATTCATTGACATGTTCAAGTTTAAACCAACTTTCAAACTTGATTAATACTTATGTATTGAGGGAATCATTTTGTTGAATTTATTAGTGGTAATTATTTGGTAATAATTAAAAATTAGCACGTATATTTGAATTAAATATGTGAAAATTAAAAGTATTGAATAATAATTTTTTGTTATAGACATCGCATACCTGCCAACAAAGTCATTAATGAAATTTGGTTGCAAAGAATTAACAATCCTAAGTTAACTGCTGATGGTACATTATTGACATCATATAGAATTTGTGATATTCATTTTGAAAAAGATTGCAAAGACCCTAATGGCAAATTAATGAAGCTTTCATTACCAACACTATATTTGCCTAGTAAGTACTCATCTCAATATTTTTACAATATGGCAATCATACTTTGTGGAGCTGCAATAAACACATGGGGGATCATTATGTAAAGTTATACAGATTGAAAGTATTATTATTTCTGTTTTTAGGTTACCAGAAAGGTGTAGATGATATGTTTTGGGTACAGGAGCAGCAAGCATCATTTTCAACTCCCAAAAAGTTAAAAGGTATAGTATGTTATGTATTGATGAATATTACAATAATAAATTATGTTTTTAATTATCAAAAGGAATAATCAGTACCACTAATTTTGTTCAAAGATGAATTTTATTGTATTATTAACAACATATTCTTGTTTGTGCAATTTCCATCGTTTTCATGTATTGAAACTAAAAAGTAACATTTTTTAGAATCCATTGCAGCACTTAGTTCTTCTGCTACAACCTTTACTGGTGTTAGCCCAATAAAAGATGTGAAAAAACCTATTGTGGTCTATCCAGGCAAGCGACTGTTACAAGCCTTTGGAGAAGAAACGAGAGAAGAACCTTGTAAGTATAAACACCTATTGGCAATACATATATTTATGCATTGTTATTACAGCTGTAGTAACAAAATCAAAACCTGTACACTCTACCTAATACTCATTAGGAGTATATAAAGACAATAAAGTAATACATGTTTTTATATAATTTGTAGGTAACTCCTTGAGTAAGCTTTTAGATGAACCATCCACATCTGCCAATGTGGATCTAATTGAGGAAATACCGTCCACTTGTGGGCAGATTGCCAGACATAAAACAGCTACAGCTTTGACTGGTGAGAATTGTCATAAAATTGGTACCCTGTGATTGTGAAAATAATTTTAATTTTTAGTAAGTGATCATTATATGATTACAGAGTACCACTCATTAAATGTTACATAACAGATGATTGTTATGTTTAAAGCTAGAAATAAAGTCTATATATTTTTTAGGTTCATCTCAATCTATGAAAATTGGTGGTGGTAGACTGAGTAGGAGACATTCTTTCAATGTTTCAAATGTTAAGATTTTGAGGCGTAAACTTAGCCAGTGGAAGTCAGCTGCTAAGAAAGCTCAAAAGTATCGTCCAAAAAGATTAATTAAATATTTGGCAAGAAACCAAGAAAATACAAAATGGCTTAAAAATGTGAATATGGCCACTCTTAATTTTTTTATGCAACAGCAAAGAAATCAAAAACTTAAACCTAGAGGAAGGAGATTTACCTTGGATGACAAGATATTTTCACTATCCTGTTACAAGAATAGTGGGAAAGGTTACAGATTTCTGTCAAAAATATTTTCTTTGTCCAGTCGAAGAACCTTAACCAGGTTATTAAATCGCCTGCCATTCAATTGTGGTATAAACGAACATATTTTTAATCATTTGAAAGGAGTTGTGGAAAAAATGGATAGGCTGGATAGATTTTGCACGTTGGTTTTTGACGAAATGTCATTAGATACTGGTCTTACATACAATCCAGTGAAGGACTGTCTAGAAGGTCTAGTCGATTTTGGTAGAGGGGATAGGAGAGCTGCCTTTGCTGATCATGCTCTACTTTTCATGGTTAAAGGTGTACGTAGGAGTTGGAAACAACCAATAGGGTACTATTTTTGCGAACACTCCACAAAAACTCCAGATTTAGTGAGAATCATTAAGGAGGTTGTAAGAGCACTGGAAAATATTATTATCTACAATTATGATCTTCACAATTGTTGTCGTACGATGCGCAGTTCGCGAGATATTTAATGAAACGTGTTTTTCAAGATGGCGGCTGAAATGAAGCCCCCCATGACGCCAACTTTGATTTACATTCAGGGGACACCCCTGAACTTATTCAAGGGAAAAAATACCTGCTCCCGTAAATTTTTTTCAGAACCTACTTTTTTGGCTGGGGCGCTTGGACTATTTCGCATCCTCGCCATGCCAACTCTACAGATACAGATAGAGCACATTAATTTTTTTGTTATATTTATTATATAGTAATGATAAAAATTATGAAATTTTTTTACAATTATTGCTTCAATATAAAAATATCATCATCTGAAGTTTCATTTATTTGATACCTACCAGATATAAACCAAAAAACGAGCTCTTGACTTTATTAATATATTGAAAATAAGCTAGATGTTCGTCAAATTGTAATTGGAGCAAAAGTTTTTGTGAAATACTTCTTTCCTAGCATTTCAAAATCAAAAATATCATTTAACAACAAAATGATAAAGGTTGAAATGCTATCAAACAAGAAGTATTTCACAAAAACTTTTGCTCCAATTACAATTTGGGCAAACGACTAAGATAATTTAAATTTCGCGGGTAGCTTTATTTTTAAATTTCCCGCTGAACCATAAGTCTATTTTTTAAATATCCCGCGCATGTAGTTACGTTAGCCGGGATCTCAACCTTTCTAAAATTGAATGATTAGTGTTCGGACCATTTCTTAGATGGCGCTAGGCATCAAATTTGTCGACACAATTTTTGTATAGAGTGGCTGATCTAGCCAAACGCGAGCTAACTTTATTACCAAATAGCGTTCATAAAAATAATAACAGATTTGGAAAGGTCGTTGAAAAATAAGTTCAAATGCACTTTTAATTCTCTCAAATTCGCTCTGGTTAAGTGAAATAATGGATAGTTATGTATAAAAAAGGCGAACCCCATATTCGAATACTTTTAACCGTCTGGGAAATAGCTACACGGTTAGGTGCACAGAAAATTTAAAAGTTAAAACTGAAGTATGGCGATTCGATTCTCCGCTGTGGTGAAATTTTTTCCTTTTGTTCTTTTTTCACAATTTTTGAAACAAATAACTTTGCTTTATTCAAATTAAATATGTTATTTTTTATGAACGCTATTTGGTAAAAAATTTAGTTCGCGTTTGACAGTTTTGTACAGGAATCCCTATGACGCATCTTATAAATAACACAGTGTATAAACGACACACGGTGTATTCTAACGATAGTTTTTCGGCATGTCTTTATCAACGCTACATGAAAGTGCCGATGACGAGTGAACCTCTACTATTAATTGCCTATGCACGGTGATTTTGAGATTAGTATAGGGGCATAGACTGAACAGCACTAAGGTATATTTTACAAATAGGTCTTAATCTGCCTATTTCTAACTATTATCACCGGTCGGTATTATCATCGGTGCTATTATCTAGAAAACTGAGATTTGCTTACGCTTCTGTATGGATTGTGGCTATTACGAGTCCTGTAGTTACGCCAGCATATATAGGATGTTTTTTAACAGCTACTAAGATAACAAAACCTAAGTACATAAGATAATTGTTTTTTTTATCTTATCAATTTTCAACCCTCGCTCATCAATCCATAGTATCATTTGGCTTGAATATTGGAAGAGGAAGAAATAGGCAAAGCCACAAAAAGAGAAGTAGCAGGGCTTAGAAAATCAAAGATTCTGCTGGCTGACTACAACCGGAAGAGATCTAATGAATGCACAAGTCAAAGTAAAACTGCACTAAGAGTTTTAACAAGTACCTATCCTAACGGGACATTTTCGCCTGAAAAAGATCAAAATAGTGGAGGAAACAGAAACCTCGATCCATCCACGTACTTGCGAATTGAACAACAATTCAGAATCCTAGAACACACCTAGGAGATTATTAGATAAAAGAGGGAGATTTACCTAGCTAAATTAATAATTCTAAAGGTGCTAGCAGTAGTCTCTGCGGCTTTCCTAAGGAAGTAAGTAGAATTACGGGAGCATAATAGATATTTTAGGTCTCAGTTAATGTCACTTCAATATACTTACATAAACATCACTTGGATTTGTGTGCCATGTTTTCGCATGAATACTAGTACACTATAGTATATCCATTTTGTGAAAATGTTCAATGTTCACTGTAGCGTCGATTATCCAGCTTAGGTCCAGGGGAATAACCTTATTCTACTTGTTTTTCACATGAAATTCGATAGTGAAAACGGTTTCCTTTCGAAATACGAAGCAGAGATGTGTCATGGAATTCGGTCTATTACGAAGTGGTTGAGTTGGTTTAAGTTCTGTTACTTTCAACTTTAATTTAATAAAACTTAAAATGTTCCTTGTTACCTACTAAGAAACCAAGGTCCCTGAAAAGGGTTTTTGATGAAACGTTATTTTGTTTGATATAAACTGTAATGTATTCTTAACTGTCTTTTTCTATTTTAAGGCAAATATACCAAGAAAAATGATATGCAATCATTTGGACGAAGCAAAATATCAACCTTTGCAACGAGAAGTATGCTTTATTTCATTCATATTTTATTATATCTACAATCGATTCTAATCTAACCTAATCTAGGAACATAATTTGTGTTTTCTAAAAACGTAAGAAGTCATATAGTATACATCTAGCACACAGGACACTACCCACCAAACGCAAAACTAAAAATTTCGTTTATTGAAGAAAACAGTAGGCTGGATTAGTAAATTGAAAACATTAATTTACTCTCGATCTAAGGATGTCGATGAACAATTTAATCAGGAGAACAGGACTAGCGAGAGGGAATTAAAATGACATGAGAGAGAACGGACCCCCATTAACCCCCTATGCCCCACATACAAAAATTTTATCCTCTACTTGTGATACGTCGTTGGAAAGCCCGTAGAAAATGCTCTTCAATGGCCAAGTCATAATTATACAGGGTGTAACAATAAAGCAGAAATATTTATTCAAATTTTGTTAGTTAACACAAAATTAGAATATTAAAAAAGTATCTATCATATATGTATACCTAGTTTAAATAAAACACATACAATATATAGACACTGGTAACGCCAAATGCATGAAACTGTGTCGTTACCAGGCGGTATAGATAAATATGACCGATTTTGATTACTGCGCAAGACAGTTCGCAAACTTCACGTGGCTTCTACTTATATGAAACGAAGTCTATCGTGAATGAATGTACGACCTATATGATGTACGACGTCACTGAAATACATATATGGATATATCCAATAGAATTTATAAAATAATTATTGTTATATTTTTCAGCTTTGGATATTTTTGGCACACATTATGACACATAAAATATTTTTCACTGCTTCTGGATTTTTTAAAATTAACAAATCTTTGATAACATCAGTAAGTAGTTAGTAGAATAATATTTAATGAATAAAATGATTATTTTGAAAATAAATTCTGATAGGTACTTATAAATACCTATATGAAGAAAAAGTAGGTATTATGAAGTATTCATTTGTATCTTTATAATATATAGGTACCTTTATTAATTTAACTTTATTGTATCGAAATAGTCTCCATGGTTTCCAAGATTTTAATCAATAGAACATTCAAATAAGACTTTTTTTATCGAAAAATAAGAAGATATAATAGTTTACAGCAAAAACATTCGATTAAAACAAATTTTTGTTAGTTAATACAATTCACTTGTTTAGCTGACAAGGTTTTAAATGTTATCAAATTTTAACAGGGTCGTAACCACGGACTGTGAACTACAGGAGATGGGACAAAAAATACACAATTCGAATCTTTTTAACTACTCTTCTTATATTTAGATATCATATATTATATAGGGAAGCGTATAGGTAACGCGCCAAGATAATGTTAATATGAATCAATTTTACATTCGTCCAAAAATATTGGATATATTATTAGTACGTCGCCCTTTTGCATTAAGTAGCTAGATAGTGCAGATCTATTTATAAAATGAAGAAAGACTTAGGTACGTTCTAAG